>QMIH01004134.1:16271-22645 GCA_003987875.1 Clarias batrachus | reverse complement strand
TTCCTATTGAGAAAACAAAAGTTGGATCCAAGATGGCCGACTTCAAAATGGCCACCATGGTCACCACCCATCTTGAAAAGTTTGCCCCCTCACATATACTAATGTGCCACAAACAGGACRTTAAYATMACCAACCATTCCCATTTTATTAAGGAGTATCCATATAAATGGCCCACCCTGTATATATTTTGTAAGATCTTTTGCTCTGGTGGCACCACAGACACACATGTGTATATATATACAGTACAGTCCCTGACTTACATATATATACAGTAAGTCCCTGACTTATGAAGTTGCGCAGATCCGAGTGGACTGCAGGTCTCTGAACATTCGCAGATGTGAACAAATTGCGAAAGTAGCTCATGTGTATTATACAAAAAATAGGCACTGCAGGGCACCAGATATTGATATTTACAATTATCAAAAATACTAAATGTACAAAAAAAAAATACAATTACAAATATACTTACAAATATACAAAATGTACTAATACACTCCACACACACATAAACAGAATATACAGTATATACATAATAGTGTATATCAAATATAAATATTCATTCATCTTCTATACTGCTTATCCAGTGCAGCCTATAATATATAATATATATTTTTATTATTTTCAACATTGTACATTCAAACTGAAGACATTCAAACTATGAAAGATGTTTTAAACAACCCAGAATATGTTGTACTGTATATTTTAGATTGTCCAAAGTAGCTACATTTACCTTTTATGACAGTTTGGCACACTCATGGAATTCTCTTGTCACATTTACAAGTTAGTCACTTGTTTTCAGTTCACCTGTGTGTCTTGTCAAGAGTTCATTTGTGACAAAAGACAAAATGGGAAAAGACAGTCCATTATTAACTTAATTAAGGTCAATAAATCCCCCAAAAATCAAGAACTTTGAATGCATCCCACAGTGCAGTCGCCAAAACCATCAAACACTATGATGAAACTGAGGACCATGAGAACGTTTGAGCCCACATAAATGCTTCTGGGATTTCAAGTAGAAAACATATTTATATATTTCAACATCCACTGTTCATAGCAAACTGCATGAGTCAGGCCTTCATGGTCAAATTGCAAATAAGCCATAATTTCAGAAGAACAACAAGCACAAGAAACTTGCTTGGGCCAAGAAACACGAGTAATTGTTGAAAGACAAACCTCAGTTGATCCATTTTTTTCCAATATCAGTTAATATGTCATTTAAACACTGTTAAGGACTGTGAATAATTACAAGGAAAAGACTAGTTATTCAAAATGCAACATTTTAGTCACTTGCTTCTACTTTCAAAACAAACAAACAAAAAAGAAAATAATTGACTCTAGAATCTTTCAGGGTTATTATTATTATTTTTTTTTGCATTTCCTTTTGATTTCTCTACATAAAACCATATCCCACAATATTTCTATGTTACAAAGATTCAAAGAATTATTTAAAAACCTTGGATTGCGAGTGCCTTGGTCTGTGAGTGTTTTGCAAGAGAGTAAAAATGTAACTTGTTAAACGAGCGAGGTCTTGAAATACGAGCAGTATTGTGGGTAATTGTCTCCCATGCTCGATCTCAGAGCGCGTGCACCACATTCGTGCATGCATATACTGTTTTCTATAACATTGCGACAGTGTGTGCGCGTAAAGCATTTTGTATTTTGTCTTTGTGTGTGTGCGGCTTGTGTGAGTAAAAGTCTCTATCGGCAAACTGGTGTGTGTGCCCATGTGTCTGTGTGTGCATGCACGTTTTTATGAGTGAGAGGCTCTGTGAGAGATAGAGAGCACCTTTGAATCTCTGTCGGTAAATTGGTGCGTGTGTGTGTGTGTGTGTGTGTGTGCGTGTCCTTGTGTGTGAAACTTGTTTAACTGAATTTAAAGAGTGTATGCTATAAGACTTAAATGGTAGCAAAGCATTTGTTATTCAATATCGATGTAAGCTGAAAATGTGACAGAAGATCCTACTAATTAATGACAATTTGGAAGATTAATTAATTTATGAAATGCTTTATCGTGGCCAAATGTTTACCATTGGGGTTATATTATTCATCAGGATGTTAGCAAATGAAAATATTAAATATCTCACAGCAATATTGAGCTGTTTATTCATTTCATATACACCATTTTTTGGTGTTCAGCATCAATGTATTTCATAATTTCTATAAAGTAGACACACTGGCAATAAAAGTCCACAGATGAACAACCTTAGTGGGATCCTACTGCAGATTCAAGTACACTTTGTTTTAATGAAGCAAAGATTAGAACAGCAGATTGAACAACAGGCTTTTAATTACTTTGGGTCTTTTTGGACCCCGTCTGGATGAAGAGCTTCACTGGGAGTCGGTGAGTGCTCTTTGCTTTACATATCAAAAATAACTCGGTGTTTATCCTGAGAATAATACACTCTTTGCAAATACTCTTTCTGCCCAGATGCAGAGCTTCTCCATATAATAATTGGGAGATCTCTCAAATGGTATAAAACCTCATAACAACTGCCAATCCCTGACATTTGGTAAAAAGCATGACTGACATCGTTTGACATGATTGAACTTTTCTGATGCCTGTCAGAATTACAGTGCCGCAGAAATTGGTGAGCTGAGTATCATAATTCATGAGAATTTTATCCATCATTCTTGTTAAATCTTTTTAAATTCCAAATATGTAAAATGTAAATACATGGGAGTCAAAAATGACCTGCACTCTGGTTATATTAAGACTTCTGTTGGCCGCTCTTAACAGCGCTTTCTGTTCCAGGCTACTGTTTTCCCAGTCATTGCTGTGCATCAGTGCATTTGTGACTGCAGTGCAGTTACAGTACATGGATGACCCACTTATGATTTGCATGAAAGTAGAGCAGAGTTGCAGTGTTGAATTTTTTTGTTTTAAGGTGTTAAAGCAACCTCTTGAACTATTGTACAGCCCTACGAAAATTCAGCTTCACTTCTGATGAAGAAATGAAGACAGCGGTGCATTCGTGGTCAGGATTTTTAAAATGAGGGAATACAAGCACTTGTTGCCAAATGGACAAAGTGCATTAAAAAGCAAGGGAAGCAAGTTTTTCTTAAAGTTAATTCTAATAGATTCTACAGCTAGATTGCAGATCATTTTGGACTTAGCCTATAAGTATAAGCATATGTATGTTTATTCATGTTTGATTTTCATTTACAGTCTGCATTAACATAACATTAAAACCATTGTGCAGTCCCCCAGCGTTTGTGTGGCCCCTTAGAGTGTGGAGCATTTGGGGTGTGATTTGGTATCTGGTGCCAGGCTGTTGGCAGTAGATCTCCTGAGTGCTGTGGGATGCTGGGTGGGACTTCTGGGTGGGACATCCCGTGGGCGCTTGATTGAATGAGGCTCTGAGGAGTTTGGTCTCTAGTTGTGGGGCGGTCTGTGGTGCACCTTTCTAAAGTAACCCGCATCAATGTTTCCACCGATTTTTTTTCTGTGGGATCAGACCAGAAGAAGGCCCTGGCCTTTGGTCCACATGGACATGGGTGAGTATTGGGTTCCTTTGATCTTGTCACCAGTTTACTAGTGTATAGTTGGTGATCAGTGACAGGAGTTATTCAGTTCACCTGTCAGTGGTCATAATATTGTGCCTAACCGGTGTATTTAAACTTAGTTCAGTGAATAGTAGGTCTGCATGATTCTTGGTAAAATGTGAATATCAATTCTCAATTTCACACAACTCACAATTTTTCAACCAACTGCACTCAAGTAAAAAAGTGCTCTTTACACAGGGCGTTTCCTTATTTTAGAAACTTTAAAGAGAATAACTTAAAAGCTTATTTATCATAAAGAATATTTATGATAAATAAATGATAATGAAAATATTACATATACAGTAATAATAATAAATAAAATAACTAAAGAGTATTTGTTCTTTTTGGGTACTCATTTACTATATTTCATCATCACATGCAGTGGTGGCTGGTGCAAATTTTTTTTAAATTATTTAAACTTTTAATACTCGCCTATAAATAGCCATTTATCAGGTGATTAAGCATCGTTACTACTAGTATAAAATAAAGGCATGACTCACAAAGGCTTGCCATAAGAAGTGCTGGAAAAGACTCGTTGAGAACGGTCCAATCACATGAGCCCAAATATTTAAAAACAATATTGATTCGCTAAGAACAAAAGTGGGAGGGTTCAGGACGCACAGTGCTGCGCCCGAAAGATGATTTGAGAAGATCCAATCAGAGCTCAGCCTCAAGTCACATGCTTTTCAAAAATTTACGTTCCTACATAGACACTCGTTTGTCCGGCGCCGCGTACATGAACACAATTGAACGTAATACAGTTTAGATTTTTACAATAAATTATATTAAGAATATTAATACAGCGGAATATTGTGACCAAATGACTTTATTTCATTATTAAAATAAATAATTATTATGTTAAATAATTACATGTTAAAGTAGCATTTTTCTCTGCCTAACTTTAAGGGGGGCGGCGCCCATGCGCCCCGTATTGACCGGCCGCCACTGATCACATGTGTTAGTTTTTAATATTTTATCCTATGTGAGTTAGGAAGCTTTCGATCAGTTCTCTCTGGCTCAATGTAACAGCTAGAATCAACAGTTTAGGTTTAATGAACTAATAAAGTTAGTTATTTAGGCTGGTATTGTGATGTCCTGTAGCCTCTAATTGGCTAGAATGTGACACCGTTACGATATTGAGCGAGCACAGCAGAGAGTATGGACATACAATTTGAGAGTGCACGAGTGAGACATTTTACGTGTATTAAAAACATAATCTGTGTGCAAAATACGAGTTTCATGCTCAGGTTTGTGACACGAAAATAATGGCACCACGTAAACTGACTAGTCAGTTTAGATCTGCTTCCTTGTTACTGTACACATCACTTGAGTGGAAATGAAGAGGAGAGAAGCGATTGAGTTGAATAACTGCTAATTTTCTAATCTTAACTAATCTTAACTATTTGCTAATCTAACGTGATTGGTGATTTAATTTGTATTGCACTGCGAGAGTGTGAATGTTGAGAGTGTATGACTGAGACAGTCTGGGATTGCTGTCAAGTAAAGTTAAATTAATATGTGAATGCAGCATGAATGAATGCAGTGTAATTCAGTAATCAGATTGCATGTATGTACAGTATGTATGTATGTATGAATCGAAATCAGATTTTTATTTTCAATGAATTGTGCAGCTACGTAGTTATCAACTGAGCTTCTTTTTAGTGCAACATAAGACATTAGCAGTAGACAACGTAAATGTTTTCATCCTGATTTTGAAAAGGCATTCTGTTTTATGCATTCTCGTTTCGAAAACCACCAAGCCATCACTTATCATCCGTAGGTGAATGCATGTACAGATGCATCGTTTATTGTTGCAAAATGGATACCCATGGAAAGTAAAATAGACTATGTGATCAGCCGAAAGAATAACAGGATTTGTCCTATATTTTGATAAGAAAAGTTTACACCCGTTCACCCCCTACTAGTTTCATTGTGTCTTTGCAATGGAAATATACAGTAGCTTATGGACTCAAATGGATGTTATTGCATAATTTTCTCTCTATATTTTTTGTCATATCTTTATAAATAAAAGTTTTGTCTGTCCATTGGTCAGAACTCGATCTTTCAATGATATCTTTACATTTCATACATCAGAGAACCCGAAACCAGTCCCAGAAGCGTTTCTGTCTGTCTGTATATCTGTATATCTGTCCAGCTGATTTAATGAAACTTCGCCAGTCCTTTGATATTTGCATTAAATTTGACATCAATTAAATCAACATGTTGATTCAAAGGGAAATTATGAGCAGTTATGTGCCAGATTATGGCACAGCATCTAGCAATTTTTAAAGGATGGATATAGCGCTTTTCCCCAAAAACGTGGGCGTGGTTATACGTGCCACTCATCAGAGCCAATCAATGCTATAGTTTACTGCGTATACACAAAGTATGCGGAAGACAAAGAAATGACACTTATACATATCTGCCACAATCCTCACCAAACACAAACAAAAAAGCGAAACAGCATTGCTTACTTCAAAAAACTATGTGTATGTGCAGTAAATTACAATGTTGAGCAAAACGGAGGTTATGAGCAGTCACGTGCCGGATGCTGATCAGCTTATTTTTACCTTTAACCTGTGAACTATTTCTACAAACTCTTTACCCCACAATGACGGGTACTTACAGTACTCTAGTCACTAATAAACTAAAGTATGAAAATCCCACTAGCAACCAGTGTAGAGTGATTTTTAAAGATGTAGGGAAAAATAAATTGCTGCCAGGGTTGAAACTGGTCTGCCCATAAAACAGACAAAAATACATATTTAATAATCACACCAGAATGTCAGATTTGTTTGTTTTATTTTAAATAAAATAAATTTAAATAGACT
>QMIH01004134.1:6271-11271 GCA_003987875.1 Clarias batrachus | reverse complement strand
AGGTTTTAAGAGACTCAATAAAGTAATATCGCGCTCTTACTTCAGAGCAGATTCTAGACAGAGCGATATAGCATACCCACATGGAAGCGCGGAGGTCTGGGTTGGATAATAGACAGAATACAGATGAAGCTACAGACACTGTAGTTGTGGGGTGGAATGACATAGAACCCTGGCTTAAATACTGTAAATCTGTGGACCGGACGTTCACCCTTCTGTAAAGCTGGTGCTAGTGGGCAAAAGTAGTGTCCCCTGGTAGGGTGAGCAGACATCCCCCTTTTTTGTTGAAGTGCATTTTACTCCTCTGTCTCGCATCCCACGTACTTTAGATGATGTCAAATATTATGCTTGGAAATAAGCAGGTTAAACAGATGAAGGGTTTTGTCAAAGTTTTCCTTGTATTTTCTAATATAAAAGAAAAACGTCAAGAAGGACAAATAAGGTAAAATACTTTTTTTTTAATAGACTAAAATATAGTTTTCCCCTGAATGGCAGCAGATTTCTGTGGCTGATTAGTGCTATTCTTGCTTTTCATGTTGATGCTTTGCACCATTGTATGTGCTATTAGTGTAAAAGCAAAATGAGATATTCTTTCTTTCTTTTTATTTTTTATTCAGTAATGTTTTTCATTGTTGCATTGATATAACTCAAGAGTTATGAAATGAGCCAAATGCGTGTGTCTTATACACTTAGGTACACATCAAAATGGTGTTCCTTACTACTTATCCTACATTTGCTTTGTTTACATCTGGTCCCCCTCCTTCCTGGTGATCTGCTAGATTCACTCCAGCACTGTCGAATAAACCAGAACCAGACAAGAACCAGACTGGCTCACACAGAAGAAAGTCTTTACCACATGAAGGCAATAACGTACAGATTGAGGAAGTCAAATGCAGGCTTTTAGACAGCAGATATTAGACATTCGATTTTTATGATTTTCGTTCTTCAATTTGTTTGGCAAATCTATAGTTTTGAAAAGGCTTATTCAGTACATTAAAGCTTCTGATAGTAATATGTGAAGGTGGAGGACAGGGACAATAGCTTATAGATTAGTAAAAAAAAACAAAAAAAAAACATGAAAGCCCTATTTTAAGAAGCGCCCAACATCAATAGCAATCTGTCAAAGCACAAACACGTAAATACGTAATAAATAACCCAGACAGACAGCAGCCATCTGTTTAGACTGGCACAGCTTTTTAGTGGAGTCTCCTCAATGTTCCCTTAATGAAGTCATATAATGGCAGTGTTTGTGCTCATAAAACTCTTTATTGAGGTCTGTCACTGCTGATAGAGAGAGTATGCCTTTATAAACACCTTAATTGTGCTTTTTATCCTCCAGCACCTTATTGTGAATTGCCATCACGGGCACTGGAGGCAGATCCAGGACAGCATTACAGGTTTGCCACAGCGTCTCAGAACAGTGTGTTATGTCCACAGTTTTCTAAATTTAAGTCAGAAATAAAACACTGAGGCGGTTTTAATAATCGCATCGTCCTGAAGTGTGTTATTTGTCTATATCACAGCCAACATTAATTTTTTTTTTAATTAAATAACATCAATTTCGATTTAAATTTATTCCATTACAGATTAGTTGCCAGTGAGGAAAGCATCATGTACTGTATTTGCACAATCACACTGTTTGACTTGTCTTTCAGCTGACTACTGACCAATCCGAATAAAAAAAAAAATCTGCTGCAATATACTTCAATACAAAATGAAAACGATTTTTAGAGAAAATACATTTTTTTGTACCCAAAACGTTATCCATATAGACCATATGGACCCTGATTTACTAGCTGATATAGTGACAAGCCTTAAACAAGACTTTATCTTTCCCATGAATATTGCGCCTGTTATCGGTTTTGCACGTTTGCCTTAATGAATATGCAGGGACAATTACTTCGATTGCATAATACAGGGCAAAGCATTAATTAATTTTGCACCCATAATGCAATTTCCTAAGCTTGGAAATCACAAAGAAAAGAGTGACTGTAGGAACAAATTAACATAACTAAAACTCAGGCATTAAACCTTAATCATAAAGAATGATAACTAAAGTAATTTGATCAAAGCATTAACTCTAATTAATCTGAATATCCCTGTGTGAGTGGGTGAGTGTGGGGAGAGTTTAGTACTGGTGTACAAAGAGCTGTGCAATGCGAAGTTGTATAACAAGCCATAGAGGGGTCGCATTTAGTCATATCTTAATTCCTTCAATAAATCAGCATCACAAAGTTGTCTGGATAAACAATAAATTATTCTAACCCTGGAAAAACAAATCAAACTTCAGCTTGATGAAGGAATGCGAAAATAGGTGACCATAGGAGAAACGTGCATTTAATGCCTAATCAATCTGTTATGGTGGCTAGCTTTCCTTTCTGTCATGTCAGCCCCATAAACGCCACAATAAAAAGGCCCACATATTCCCTCCTCTTTTTTGAGAGCTATGGTTAATGTAGAGGAACATGCTTCTGTAATCACATAAATAAAGGTCATTGCTGAAGCTATGGTCAGGGTAAATACACAGGGTCTTGCAGGAATCTGAATACTGTACAATGCTCGCATCTAGTTGTTTTTAATTAGGTTGTAATTAAGTTACAACATTGTCTACCCAAAACACGACATTGTGACAGCGCTGTTTTTGAAGGTTATAATTACTTACTGGCTAAATGGTTAGTACTGTCGCCTTGCACCTCCAGGGTCTGGGTTCGATTCCCGCCCGGGTTCGATTCCCGCCTCTGTGTACATGGAGTTTGCATGTTCTTCCCGTGCTCGGTGGGTTTTTTACGGGTACTCTGGTTTTTCTCCCACAGTCCAAAAACATGCAAATTAGGCTAATTGCCGTTCCCAAACTGCCTGTAGTGTGAGTGTGTGCATAAGGTACAAATGTGTGCGCCGCAATGGATTGACACCCATTCCAGGATGTACCACGCCGCCTCGTGCCCCAAGTCTCCTGGGATAGTCTCCAGACCCCCATGACCCTGTGTACAGGATTTAGCAGTATAGATGATGACTACGCTGCAAATGCAACCTCAAAGCAACAGAATATCGACATTTACTCACAATGGACTCACAGTATTTATGCCACTTAACATCCAATCACATACTGTAACATCCGACTGCATATAGAGTCAGGTTTGTAAATTCTGGAACAAAGATATGTTTTTGGCATTTGGCCTCTGTATATCACCAAACTCAATTTGAAAGCTAACACTCAAGACGTGAGCGAAGGCGAGGCTTTTGTTCAAGGCCACTAACAAAAGGTGGGACATTAACCTTTCCAAAATTACAACCATTTTCGTACACATATTGGGGGGGGGGGGCTCATAAATAATAGAACAAATTGCTGACAAGCAGTTTGCATAGCCAGGTGTGACCTGTTCCCTCATTAATCCAGGTCTAATCAAGCAGATAAAAGTCCTTGAGGTGCTTCGGGTTTTACGCTTGCATTTGGTAGCCGTTCACCCCTCCCCTACATGAGACAAAGAGGTGTCTATGCCAGTGAAGATGAAACAAACATTCTGACCATGAAAAAGACGAACTCGTTCACACCATCTAGCCAAATGAGTTGTGTCATTGTTAAAGTCTATAGTCAAGAGACAGCTTCATCTCATGTCTCTTGTACACACGTTCCATGATTGGTGACTTTATTGTCTTTCTTAACTATTTCCATGACATGCTATCGACGAGGCATAAAAAAGTTTAGATTTGAAAGTGAACCACGAGTTTAATTAACAAAATGGTTAAAGGTGGAAAAATCAATAAATGATATTGCTCATGAATTAGCCATGTCACATGCATATAGTGCAGTCACACTGCAGTATCCCATATAGCTTTACTACTGTACTGTAATATGGTGCTCGCTCATAGTCCAAACTGCATGACGTCTGCTTTCACAGAACAGATCTTAACCTTTAAGCGGCGAGGCCAGTACTCCTTTTAGATGCTCGAACAGCCAATGATATATATTGTTTCTTTTGGCTGCTTCCTAATTTTATGGTTTGGTAAATTGCAGTTTTTATGTGGTTGTTGCTAAAGATATTTTGTGTCACTCATTGTTTGAAAAAGCAACACGTGCATTTACTAGTATCAGTAGTTACCCTGATCGATCCATGTTTGATTCCCAGGTTGGTTAAAAAAAAAAAAAAAACTTTGAGAATGCTTTGAGGATGTATTTGGGATCAGTGATGAAAAAGCTGTCATGTAGACAATTTTTTTGTTCCAATGGCAACTTTAAAAGACAACCTACAAACACATCTGTAGCATTAAATGTAATGTTTTTTTTTAATGATTATTATAAAATACATAGTTTTATTATAATTAACATTGGCACAATCATAACGTTTCAACAACCAATCGTCTTGCACTGGGCTGATTGCTCTGCATTAACCTCAAAATTACAATACAGTTCCTGAACTGGATCCTGAAAGGAACCAAATCTTAAATCTTTTGTTGCAATGTATTAGTCTGATGAAGACCTTTAATCAGTACCAGCGAGTTTCCAGCCTCCATATTTTCTTTTCCAATAGGATTGTAAGTGGTCAAAAAGCACTAGCAGTGACGCCTCCACTGGCCCAGAGCAATCAGTGCAAACAGCATGACCTCTCTGCACCAATCAGAGATAATCACTAGTTGCTGCATTCTCAAACCACACACTCTAACCCTCACAGGCAGAGAAAGGCAAGGCCAGTACATCAGGGGTAATTACCAGTTTATCATATAAAGCCAAACTGCATTTGTCCAAGTCTGTGCATTAACAGGGTAAAATTAAAGGGCAAGTTAACCCTTGTGTGGCCTTCGGGTCAAATTGACCCGTCTCTAATTTTTACAAGAATAAAAATGTTACAAGTTACATTAGATTTTTCTCCAAACAATGCTGATGTTTTTTTTATCTGTATCTAGAAGGAATTAGTAGTGTTGCCCCTTTTTTTTTGTTCACAAATAACAAAGTAACAAAGTGTCCATGATGATTTAATTCCTATTACTAATAATTACAGATAAAC
>QMIH01004130.1:16109-30405 GCA_003987875.1 Clarias batrachus | reverse complement strand
AAATAAATAATGGGCCTCCGAGTGGCGCAGTGGTTAAAGCGCTCGCCCTATCATCTGGATATCGCAATTTCGATTTCCCGGGTGATGCTGTAACCTCTCGTAGCCGGAGGTCTAGAGAGAGCTGATTGGCCGAGCTCTCTCAGAGGGGAGGGATGAGAGGTACATAGTGCTCCCACATTAATCACGGCTCTACAGCCAGTCAGGGGCGTCTGTGAGCTCGCGCAGCAGAAGGAGAGGATAGCGCTGTCCTCCGAGTGTGTTACTCCGCCTCCAACGGTGCGTTTAACGAGCAGTTTGAAAAGATGCGGTCGGCTGGCGTCACGTGGTACGGAGGAAACACGTGACAGTCTTCGGCCCTCTCGGCTGAGTGGTAATAGTAGCTTAATGTGGCGCCCCCTAGTGACGGGGAGGAATTGGACACGACTAAATTAGAGAGAAAATCTATTGGAATGGAAGACAATAGACAGTACATGGCACGGGGGAAGATATTGAACCAGAGTGTTGAGGTAGGATCTGACGGATATGAAAGGACTAAGGGATGCGGCGGAAAGAACCGAAGAATATAAAATGATTTGGATGGAATATTTAATCAAATATATAGGTAGGGAAAGCACATGACTGAGGGATGTGGAAAGACAAAGAGACTTAGGGATTTGCGATATGGTACAAATAAGTAGGAGATAATAAAGGAGGTTTTCATGCATTGAGAGTGTGGATGAAGAACAATGGAGAACTTAAACAATACAAGACCAGTGTAGCATTCCTTGATATTAAATGTTTGAACGACCACACAGCACTTCTACTCGTACCTCCAATAAAACGAACATGAACATGAACATTCCTTCCTTTTACACGCTCAGACTGCTGCGGTGATTAAATGGAAGTTGAACCTATAATGAAAAAACGTAGCACTGAGGATCATCAGTCTGTCYAACATCGACTCAAGTCGCTGACCTTGATGAAGTAAAGCATGTGTATAGCATTGCAAATAATCAAGCTCGTTGCGCATACATATATTCCCAGTGATCTTAAACATGCCACTATCTGGTTCTGAATCTCGGGGAGACGCTCAGATGATGTCTTGTCAGCTGCTGGTGAATATTAACCAGCACCGTGGCGCTGTCTCTTTGGCCACTGATTCCATTATTCAAATCAATACCATACAGTGTCATGTTTTAAGCTTGATTGACGTCTGCCTGGAAGACCATCACGATTATGTTAAATACTCATCCATTTTAATGTGTAGTTGAGGGAGAGATAGAGAGAGTATGGAGCTCTCTGAGGATTCGTTTTGAAGCAAGGGAGATTGAAGAACAGACAGCAAGGAGGAAGAAGTTAAGACAAGGAGAGAAGAAGTGAGAGATGAAACATTTAAAAGAAGCTTGGRGAGATATGTCTGGGAAGAAGTTCTGCATGACATGGAGAGTGTGGAAGAGGAAAAACTGAACGTGATGGGAGGAGAGGAGGAGACACGAGATCTGAGAGGAAATTCAGGTCAGGAACGGGTAATGTGGAAAAGGAAGACTGCGAGATATGAGGATTATTTGGAAAGCGAGAGCTTGGGGAAAGGAMAGAGAACAAACCACAGCCATTACATGAATGGAGGGGTCTGAGAGGAAGAGTCGAGGGATGAAAAGAAGTGAAGAATATTTTAGGAAGAACTGACGGATATGGGAAGATGACCTGGTGGACATGGTAGAAAGACCAGAGGAATATGGAAGGGAAAACCGATGGACATGGTAGGAAGAGAGGGATATGGAAAGATGTACTGATGGGCGTGAAATCAAAAATTGAAGGATGTGGATTGATGAACTGACAGACGTAAAAGAAAGAATGTTGGGATATCTTGGAAAGAATGTAAAAACTGAAGGATATGAGAAGAAGATTTGAGGGACGTAGAAGAAAGAATGAAGGGATATGGAAAGAAGATCTGATGGATGTACAGTAGAAGGAAGGAAGAGAGGTGGACATGGTAGGAMGAACAGATGGATACGAAATGAAAGAACTGATGAATGTGAAAGAAAGAACTTAAGGATAGGGGGAAAAATAACTGATGGAGACTGGACGAAAGAATGTAGGGATATGGAAAGAAGGACCTGAAATCCAAAACTGAAGGATGTGGAATGATGAACTGATGGACATGAAAGAGAGAATGTTGGGATATCTTGGAAAGAATGGAGGGATATGGAAAGAACAATTGATGGAGGTGAAGGCAAAAACCGAAGGATATGAGAAGAAAGATTTGAGGGACGTAGAAGGAAGGAAGTGAGAGATGGACATGGTAGGAAGAACAGATGGATATGAAAAGAAGAACTGATTAATGTGAAAGGAATGGATGTACTGCTACTGGATGTAGAAGAAAGAATGTAGGGATATGGAAAGAAGAACTTATGGATGTAGAAGGAACGAAGGGAGAGATGTGGAAAGAAAAACTGACGGATGTGAAAGGAAGACGTATAGGACATGAGAAGGATGAGAAGTTCTGGATGTAAAAGCAAGAATGGCGCTAWACAGAAAGAAGAATAGAAGGTGATGGAATCAAGAACAGGCAGATATGGAAGGAATAACTGACATGGATGGGAAAMTGGAAGGGAGAACTGCAGAGTATTGAAGGGAAATCTGAAAGACATATTTTACAGTTATAGGAATAACTGTATGTGTAAGAAAGGAAAAAAGGAAAGAAGAACTGTTGGGCGTGGAAAAAGATAGGATGGATATTGAGAGGGAGAAACGGATGTGTGAAGAAAGAACTGAGGAGCATCAGAAGGAAGAATACAAGAATGTGTGGGAAAAACATGGAGATATTGAGAGAAAGCTGATAGGAAGAATTAAGTCAGAGGGAAAAAATAATTAGTCAAAAGACGTACAGTACTGTATAATTGAGGGCGATTAAGGAAAAGATTGTAAATCAGTGTAACAGGTAACACTTTTATAAGAGTTTGTCTCTCTTCTTTTGTTCCGCTTAGGGCACCGTGATGAGCCGCGTGGACATGGATCACGAGCATCAAGCGCTGGTGACGCGCTCCGAGCACCTCCTCGGTGCCATGCAGAAACAGAAGCAGGAGGAGGAGGAGCGCGAGAGGCTGCGCCGCATCCAGGAGGAGATGGAGAACGAGAAGAAGCGGATGGAGGAAGAGGAGAGACTCCGCAAGCAAGCAGAGGAAGACAGGCGCCTGTAAGACAGCGTTTAAAAAGGAATTTAAAATGATGGGAAAACAGATGTGATGAAGGGAAGATGTAAGGAAGTGTGGAACAAAGGAATGAAGGAAGTAGAGAAGGGTAAAGGAAGGATGAAAAGGAGCAAAGATGAGTAAGGAGGATGGAAAGAAGACGCGATAAAGGAAAAATCTTGAAGGAAGGAATTTCAAAGGAAGAAGGTAGAAAGAGAAACAAAGAGAATGTAGAAAGGAAGAAAGAAAAGTAGAAACAAGGGACTAGGAAAGGAAGGACTGAAGGAAGAAAGGGGGAAGGAAATGAAGATGGGGAAATGGCATAAAGGAAAGATGGTGAAATTTAAAAGAAGGYGTAAAAGYGAGTAGAAAGGGACGAAATAAATAAAGGAGGAGTGGATAGAAAAGCAAAGATGAATGTAAAGAAGAGGAAAGGGAGGAAAGAAGAAGAAGGGAAAGAATGTAATAAGTGTAAAAAAACAAAACGAGGAGCAAATATAGAAGCAAGGAGAGGTAAAAGTATAAAGGAAGAAAAGAATGGCAAAGGAAAAAGAAGAAATGATGGCAGTCAGGGTTAATGTTCCGAATGTATTACAAGGTAATATTTAATGAAGGAGAAAAGGAAATGCATAGAATAAAGTAAAAAGGATGCAWTAATTAAAAGTAGGGTGAAYAAGAAAAAAAAGATGTAAGGAAGAGGAAWTGAGGAAAATGCATRTGTAAGAAGTAATGGAGTAAAGATGGAAGAAAGGAAGCAATGTAGGAGGTGGAGAAGGAAGAAGATGAAGTTTTGTAAAGGAAGCATAAAGAAAGAAGTAAAGATGATGGAAATGGGAAAAGGTGTTAAAAGTTAAAGCATAAAGGAAGGATATATTAGCAAAGAGAAAGGTGGAAAGTAGTAAGTAAAAAAGTAGGATGGAAGAAAATGAAAGAAAGCAGATGAGAATGAAGAAAAGAAAGAAGGGAGGAAGGAGTGTGAGAGAAAGGAGAAGGGAAACGGACAGGAAGGAAATGGGACGTGGTGGAGCGAAGGACAAGGTCAAATTTAATTTAAAAAAAAATTAAGAAAAGACAAAGAAGTGTAGAAGAGAGGAGGAGATATGTGATGGAATAGTGAACAGAAAAGCAGTAATGAAAGTAAGGAAAATGAGTGTGAAAGAAAGAGTGAAAAGAGAAGAAAGGAAAATAAAGGAAAGGAAGAGAAAGGGTAGATGAGAAGACTGTGTAGGGTTTGAGAAAAGAGAGGAAAAAAGAATGAATGATGGAAAGATAAACATCAGAATGAAAGATCAGAAAGGTGCGATGACTGAACTGAACGAGGGAAGAAACGAAAGAAGGTGGTAGTGGAAATTAAGGGAGGACAAGGAGATGGACTTGGAGAGACAGTAAGAGAGAGAGACTTAAAAGACGAAAAGTTAATAGACTTGGTGGGAAAAGGAAAATTGAGATGGGTCAGGGAGTGTAGGAAAAGGAGATGAATTGATGAGCAGGAAGAGCAAGTGCTTACTGTAACTCTAAAATCGAAATGGATGGACAGAATGGACAGAGATATATTAGATATTTGCATGGCTTCTGTCCAAACCTCGTCCTTCTCACATACTCTATGCGTCTCTGAATGGCAGGCGTCTGGGATGAAGCCAAGCAGCGTGTCCCGCCTCAGGGCCGTGCCCGATCTCTTAGTAGCGCCCTCCTTCTACAGCGAAGGGCGCAGCGGAGGAGCGCACTGGAAATGACGCAGTAATCGAGCGGGCGGAGACGAAGCGCAGCTAATGATAAAGTCACGCTGGCCTAGAAGAGACGCCATTCCGCGCTCATCCTTCAATCTTTCTCTTCTTTTAATTTCATTATCAAGTCAAATAGATTTGCATTGTCCTCCCCTAAACAAAAAGTTTACACGCCCCCAGTTAAAATGAATGCAATTTTTTTTTTACAGCAAAGAAATATCTAATGAATCATATCAGATTAGCAGCATTTCCGGTGATGAAAAAGAAACATCACCACCACAATAATCTTGTTGCATAAGTATATACACCCCTAAATAATGCATAATTAAAGCTTGTTATACACGACATATTTTTTATGCCACATACCCCTTTTTTATGTCATGATTTGCCAAATATATTTCCACCAAACATTTCTCAAATCAGACAGAATCTCCTGTGCAAGGTCTTTGAGCCGTTCCACAGATTTAAACTAGGATTTAGGTCTGGAAGCCGTTCCTTTGCTGACTTGTTGCGCTGGAAGGTTTTCTTCACCTTCACCAATTTTTCTTTCACCTTCAGCTTTCTACCGAGAGGCTTTAAGGTTTTGTGCTGAAAATAGATTGCCATTCGGAGTAACCCATGATTCCATGGGGTGTGACCTGAGCTCCAATCTCAGGAAAAGAGCTGACCAACAACAATGATGCTGCCACCACCATGCTTCAAAGATAAATATTGCTCTACCTAAATGTATTTACTGTATATAGGATTTCTCTAAATATTTGGTTTTTGAGACCAGAAAACATTTTGCTTTGTATGAGTTCAAATGTGATTGGTTGATTGTGAGCACAGTCACATGACACAGTATAAAAGCGTGTGCACTCCTATGAAGCCAGTATGTTGTATTCGTCTCTTTCGTTTTTTTTTCTTGCTTTCTCTGTACACTTTTTTTCCCACACTGTTTTCAGGGAGCTAACCTTCTCTTCCTTATGTACAGGAAAGCGGAAATGGAGTTGAAAAGGAAGCATGAGGAAGAAGAAAGGAAAAGAAGAGAGGAAGAAGAGAGAAGATTGCAAGTGGGTTTTTCTTCCAAAGCCAATCAGTTCTCTTTTTTTTCCTTTTCGTCCATTACTCTGGCTCTCTCAACACAGTGTGTGTATTTGTTAGATTCCCCTAAACTCAGTTTGATTGACTGAAGTTTAAATTGAAAAAATGTTCAAGAGGAGGATAGAAGGAATGGAAGTAAGCAGAGAAAAAAGGAAGGGATTGGCGAGTAAGAAAGGAGAAGACAATGAGAAGCAGAAGAAGAAAGTGGAGTACAGAAAGACTGGATGGAGTCGAAAGGAGRATGAAGAGGAAGGGTGGAGCAGAAGGAACTAAGGAAAGAAAAGCATAAGGCGGAGAGAAAGGCAGGAAAAGATATGGAGGAAGATGGGAGTGGATGGAAATGAGAAGAGGGAAGAATAAAGTAGAGTTTAGAGAGGAAGGAGAGAGTATAAGAATATATTGAGGAAGTAAAGGTAGAAAGGAAGATGAATGAACTTAAGGAAGGAGTGTAAGAGGAAGGGAGGTCATATGGAAAGGATATACAGTAATGAGGAAGTGAAAAGTAGGRTAAAATAAAAAAATAATTACTTGGACAGCGAAAGGAAAGAGAGGAAAGAGGGAAAGGAAAGGAGGGAGACAATAAAGGATGAAAGGAAAAAGGAAGGAAATTTGAAAAATATAAACGAGGATGAAAGTCCTGTAAGAAAACTAATCATAATGTGTAAAGAGTAAGAATTAACATTCTAAGTAAAAATAMAAATATAACCTATTCTCTCTCTCATGTCTCACATGGGCAGAGTCTCACAACTCTGCCCRTGTCTACCTTCATGTTTCGCTATGTCTGTTTCTTTCTCTCTCCTGCTTTCTAACTGTCTCTCTGACTGTCTGTCTCACTTTGTGTACGTCTCTCYCTATTTAAGTTTTGCTCTGCCTGTCTCTGCTTCTGTCAGTCTGTCCATCTCTCTCTCTCTCACTGTCTCACCACCTGTTTTTTCTGTTACTTTTTGCTCTCTTATTGTCTCCCTCTCTCTCTCTTTCCCTCCCCTCTCTTTGTGTCTTTCTCTCTTTCTGACTCTCTGTCTGTCTMCCCCTTTATCGTAAAGCGATCTGCAGGATAAATAGTGTCTGAGGCTACTTGAGTCTGTCTGATCCGACTTCTGTCCTGAGGCACTGCGCCTGCGGCATCTGTATATTTCTCTAGTTTTCTCTCTCCCTCTTATTCTTCACTCACCCTTTTTGTCTCGCTATACCAAAAGCCGTTTCCTATTTTATACACACAGACACACATATCTTCACCTCCTCCCTGAGCAGAGCTGTTGCAAATCACAAGATCTCACCTCAGGAACGCTCTGAACACTTCCTCCCTGTCACCCTGTGTCTTCAGACATTAAATCTTATTCTTTTGCATACTTTTAGACCTGTGGATTAAACACTCTGTGATAGGGAAGCACTTTGAAGAGCTGAGAAGGACAAGCGCAGGGGTGTGTGTTTATTTATAGGATTTACAGGATTTATAGTAGGATAGAGACAGAGAAATGGACAAATAAGCTGGAAGCCATTTAGTGATTCCCAGAGACCCGGGATTTACAGTTGTGCTCAGGAGTTGTGGTCCAAGTTTCAAGGATCTGGCCGATAATTTAAGATCGTGCTGACGCATTCTGAGCTAGTTCCACTAGCAGCTCCAAAACACCTCTAATACCCTCATAACCATCATCACTACCTCTACCATCACCACCCCCACAATCACTTCCACAATAATCACGGCCTCCACAACCACGTCCATAATCACCACCTCCACAATCACCTGCACCATAATCACCACCTCCACAATCACCACCTCCACCATAATCCACAACCACCTCCATAATCATCACCTCCACAATCATCTGCACCATAATCACCTCCACCATAATCACCTCCACCATAATCACCACCTCCACA
The DNA here is from genome assembly GCA_003987875.1 of Clarias batrachus. Classification (NCBI taxonomy): domain Eukaryota; kingdom Metazoa; phylum Chordata; class Actinopteri; order Siluriformes; family Clariidae; genus Clarias; species Clarias batrachus. The sequence continues at coordinate 22,547 of QMIH01004130.1, read as the reverse complement.
ATAACCTCCACAACCACCTCCACAATAATCACCACCTCCATTATCACCACCGCCACAACCACCTCCATAATCACCACCCCCACAATCACCTCCACCATAATCACTACCGCCACAAACATCTCCATAATCACCACCTCCACTACCACTTCCATAATCACCACCTCCACAATCATCTGCACCATAATCACCACCTCCACAATCACCTCCACTATAATCACCACCTCTATAATCACCTCCACCATAATCACCTCTCCACAATCACCTCCACCATAATCACCAACTCCACTACCTCCTCTGCTACCACCATATCTCCCACCACCCAATATCCCACCATATCCACCACCCCAACCCCCACAACCACCACATCCACCATCATCACTCACCACCGCCACTGCCATCTCTGCCACCACCGTCTCTGCCACCACCTCCACCATCACCACCAATACCACCTACCCTATGACCCCCATCACCACCATGACCAGATCCACCACCACCCCAACCCCCACCAACACATAATCACCATCACCAGACTTTTTCTGCTTTTTCAGCTGCAAATTTTAGTCACTGCAAAAGTTGTCAGTTTTGGAGTGCAGGCTTCTTGTACTTGCTTAAAGGTTAGACAGCGACACTGGTGTTCCAGCAGCTTCCAGTTAATGAACTGGTTAGATCTTAAAAACTTCAAATAAGGTCAAGGTCACAGACGTTTCCCCCTCCCCCTTTCATAGCTTCCTTAATATTTAAAGATTATTTAAAGAGTATTTGAGGCTTACAAACTAGGGCATTGCTGACTCAAACCAAGCCACTGGAAGCAGGGCATCGTTAGTGTCGGTCCCATGCCAGGATAAAAAAAGAAAGGCTTGGACCAGGAATAGGCATAAAAACTCATGCCAATGCTGTTGAACCCGTGCCAATGCTGCTCCTGTCTTTCAACAGGAGCAGCTGAAAGAACAACATTTGAGACATACAAATGAATACCAATACTATCTTTCCCATGTGTTATTCTGAAGCAGAGCTAATGGTTGATATGTGTCCTAGCATGAAGTCTGGTGAAATGATGAAAAGTGACTATTGAAGGTTTTTGAACCCCTACAAGGCATCTTTGATTAATGCTAGGAAGTGTAATCATTCGCACTCTAACGATCATCTAAATGAGAACTTCTACGTGCATTGGGAGCTGAGTATCTATTGGATCATTTTCATTTCTTAGAAAGACTTCGGTTGAATTTAGCCTTTGTAGCACTCCGGATGAATTATAGGTAAATGATTGTAATTGCAATGACCATGAGTCAGCGCTTTGCACTTTAGGCTTTTAAATTGAGTATGCTTCTTTTATTTTTTTCCACTTTTTTAAAACTGTACTCTCTTCCTGGGTGTTGATACATTACTAGAGAATGTTAGACATTCAGTAAGTGCATCCTGCATGCACACATTCGAGTTACAAACGTTCGCAGATGCGAATAAGCGTTTGCGCATGTTCAATTGCTGGAGTTAGATAACATGTCCGGCGTACATCGTCACGTGCGTGCAGCATGCATCCCAGAATGCCTGAAAACAAGCATCAAAGCAGTTGAGAGAATGGAGCGAGGTGAAAAGATGGCAGACATTGCATGTTGTTTTAACATGAATCGTTCAGCCATCGGCACAATTCTAAAGAACAAGGACGAGCTCATGGAACATGTTGGATTTATACTGTGTATATCCAATTGTGTTAGTATCCTAGTATCTAGACAATGTTTGTTGGACTTGTGAACAAATTGGACTTACGAACGAGCTTTCGGAACAGAACTCGTTTGTATGTTGGGGACTATATAACCGAATAAGAATAAATTAACGGAATACTCCATAAAACAAATATATACAGTATACAAAATTTATGAATCATGGATGAATTTGCTGAAACCTGGCAAACCTTCTAATAAACCTTTATATTATTACTGTGTATGTGTAAAATATATATATATATAGTTGTTGCAGAAAATGTTTGTTAGAAAGGTTTCAGAAAAATCATCCAATAAACAGAAATTTACAAACAGATTTGCACCCTGATGCAAGGTGGTTGTGAATGTTAATAGCCATATGTAAATGGATAAAAAAATGTAGATGGACAGATGGCGACAATGCATTGGATCAGGTCTTTATCTTACAGTGCAACGGAAATATGTAGAAAAGTTCTCCTAGAGCTCAGAGCTGAGGCATGAGAGAGGTGGGGTGGTGCGTGGCAGAGAACCGAGGATGATTGTTTTTTTTTTCCAGCTTGGAAGGTCACCCTGTCTAAAGTTTGGCCATAGGCTTCCTGAAAATATAATAAGACGTCCACTCGTTCATTCTTTCACACTCTCCTTACCTCATCCATTTTTTCCCCTTAATTGGTGTAGTCAGGATAATTTATGAACCAAGCATTTAAGGTAGAGTGGAGTTGGTAGTTATGTCTCTCACTCTCTCTCTCTCTCTCGCTCTCTCACACTCCATCTTACGCTCTCTTTCTCTTACTCACTCACACACATGGATGATGATGATGATGATGATGATAGGTTGTGCATCTGCGCGATGACATTCGTTATTATGTAGCTTCCTTCCATGAGTTATGCGGCCCTGGACAGCCGAGTCAGATGGGAATGTCTCTCCGAGTTTGATAAATCTACAGCTGCTGCAGTTCATTTTTCAGCAGGACGAACAGGAGCTGTATGATGAGGAACACACCACCCCATACATTCTCAGCCCTTTTATAGCCTGCGGCAAACTTTTAGAAGTTTCCGAGCTCTCGCATCCTGTCACTCTTGTTTTTTTTTGCTCTCCCGCGTCCCACATACAGTAGAAACTCCCGGTGAGGGCTGCATATTGTCCGAACGTAGYAACTGGCGTGCTTGGCAACCTTAAGTTTTATGAAACGTTGCAACATGTCCGGTCCATAAAGGTGAAGGAAATGTAAAGGTACATGGTGCCTTAGCTTTATGTGCTGTTAAATACTGACTGGTCACAAGGTGTGACTGTAGATCCAGCTGCAAGAGGAGTTCAAGTCAAACCGGGACTTTTGATTGTGCAGAATAACAGAACACTTCCTTTATTTATAATGGACTTGTCCCAGTGTCTCACTAGTGCTTGAATTCCATCGAGGTAGAAAGCTTTCTCAATACGCCAGACCATRATCAGGWCTGTCTGYTTCACTTCTGAAACACTGGCCTCCAGGAACTCACTTGGAGCGGAGCGGGGTTAGGTCTGTATGGGGGACTGTGGGAAAAACTCTCAGCTCCTGAGAGTTCCTGTGATGTACAAGTGTCGTTGGTGAATTATTGTGCGTATAGTTCCCACAGACGGATGTTTCTTTTCCTCACGTTGGCGACAAGTAATCCGTAGATCTTTTAAGGATCAGGCGTTCCACTTGCTGAACGTTCACAGGAACAACTGCAGTGGACTCCACCTCGGCTGGGATCATCGTTCACGGATGTATGGACTTCTTTAAAATGTCTTCAACCCTGGAAGAAGCCTTAGGATGGATGGTCTTTCTGTTTTCATACACACAAAATTTGCTTTTCATGTCCTATAACAAAGAGAGAGGGGRAAAAAAAAGAAACACAGTGCGGTTGATGATGCTGTAAATGACTCTTTAAACCTGCTACTAACAGGAATAAAATAATTATGTTCATGCTGTTATTGAAAGCTTATCATTTTTAGGAGTATTTTAATATAGCAGCCTGTGCCAGGATGTTCTATTCTTTACGGACTGTGTATTCGTTCTGTAGGAGGACATGGAGCGGCAGCTACAGGCCGAGCAAGAGGAAGAAGTGGCCCGGAAGGCCATACTCGAGCAGGAGAGGCGGGACCGAGAGCTGGCCCTGCGAATCGCTCAAAATGAGACGGAGCTCATACCTGAGGACACGGGAGATGGCGGGCTACGCAGGTATACACACACGCACACGCACACGCTTTTAGGTTACTGAGAAAGTAAATGAAATGAAGAATATTTTTTTATTGTTACAGAGTGCTGAGCAAAATCTGTTATTTTAATTAAAAGCAACAAACCAAAAACTAATATTGTTGAACATGTATAAAGAGTGTTTAAACGAAAGAGACGAGAGGCCACGGCCATAATTGTTTTTAGTTTAAGCATAAAACAGTTTATGCATATTTTTCTTTTAAAGTTCCTCCTGGTGTTTACATGAAATAGTCTGATGTATGAATAAAAATGTAATTTCTKACTAATTAGTATACATTTCTGTATTTAGGCAAAAAGGGTCAAATGTGTGTGTATATTAGACATGTATACATATGCATTTATATCTGTTTATATACATATTTGTATATGTGGATTTATATTTGATCTTCGTCAAATTCCTGTCAAGAAAAACCGCATGGTTGCATGAAACTGAAGTGAGTCTGTTACAGGAAATACCTCCTGTCTATCTATATTTTCTCAATGTGAACACTTATAGCCGTGAACAGGATCACGCTTGTCCTCAGGTGCTCGCTGGTGCGAACAGGCTGTCGTCTCTCCGAAGAGCGTCTCCTGACACAGCATTTTTTAACCCCTTCTTCCTCTTCTCCCCCCCCCATTCTTTCCTCTCAGTAATGGCAGCTTCCCATCATCTCCCGAGAGAGCAGCGTAAGACAAACTACCTGATCGACTCTACCTGATCTGCCCCTAATCTGACCTAATAAATCCCATTTCCCAGCATGCATCACCAATCTGTTCATCAAGCACGCCTGTGAGATTCTTCTCGCTAACGCATGTCTATTAACATCGTGGATGTTCACTTGTCAAACATCGTCTTGATCCTAATTCCAACAGATTTGTTTGCGATTTCACTTGTCCTTTGCGTTAATAGCAAAGAAACAAAAAATCTGGTTCTCCCGCGGAGAAGCAATCAATCTTCTCCCAGCTCGGTCAGATTCTCTCCGTCGACGCTTTTCTACAGTATTTAACTTGAATGTTTTCTGTTTTTCGCAGAGTTCCTGCGCAGCAAAAACTCAGAGGTTTGACCATGTAGGTTACGAGCTCACTGTATTATTTATCACTTCTGTCCGTCTGTAGCTTCAATATGATACGGTGTAAATACACAAAACTCGAGTGCGCTGGAAGCCAGATTGCACTAGTATGCAGTGTTAGCATACACACATGCTCACACTCACACTGTAGCATCTGCCAGACAAGATATCATGTAGGATCGTACAGAGACACATTGCTCTGCAGAACAGAGCTTCACACAACCTTACTGAACATAAGGAACACACACACTCGCGCACACACACATTAGCATAAAGCAGGCTTTTCCAGAGCACAGCATTATAGAGGTTCTCACACACGCATACACTACAACACAATAATTCCTTTTTTGTTGCTGTTGTTGTAGATTTGGCTAAATTGTACATTTCTTACAGGGTTGGTTGGCTAAGCGGTATATTTGTTATGCATTTATACAGTTTGTTAGTTTGCTAGGTAGGTATTTAGTTAGTCTTTATGTAGTTAGCAAAACTGTTCTGCTCCCGATGTTTGAGTAAACCATACATTTATTTTGTGTTTCATTCAGCTAGTTAGTAACGTACTTGGTTAGTTCATTTGTTTGTTTGTTTTTTTAAGTTACAAGCAGAACTTTTTTTTGCTGTTGGCATTTGGCGGAATTGTACATTTAAGATATAGCGGTTTGTTTAGCTAGTTAGCTAGTGAGCTGTTTTTTTACTAAACCGTACATTTACATGTGTACAGTTAGTTAGCTAGGTTGTTAATTTGTTAAGTAATCCACAAGTTAGTTGTGTAAGTATGTTTTTTTTTTTTTTTTACATGAACAACTGTTTTTTTGTTGTTCATATTTGGCAAAATTGTATATTAATTACACGATTATTCAGTTATTTAGATAATTAGTTAGGTTGTTGGTTGTTTGGTCGGTTGTTTGTTTAAATAATCCTTTCTTGTAAATTGTTAGTGCTATACTGGCCTTTACTAATTTACTGTTTAATTAAATTTTTCTGTCAAAATCGTAAGTGACTCAAAAGTTCCAAAAAAGAGCATAAAATATTTTAAAATTATTGCAAGTTCATATAATATATTAGATGAAAAAAAAATCTTTGTGTTTCTGAAACTTTTTGTACTATATAGTTTGGTTTAGTGTTTAGGTTTTGCAAGCATTTACACACGCTACAGTAAAAATGTGAAAAACGGATAAATGAAGCCCATTATAAGGAACAAGAGGATTAAAAGCTTCTCTAACCTTTGCACAACCGTCCAAATTGATAGGGCTAGAATTACTAACAAAGCTCATCTCAATTATCTTAATGAAGCACAGGATTGTAATTCGACATCAGACTTTTAAGGTTAATCTCGACACACATAGTACGAACACACTACTTTACGCGCACTCTGAAGGGTAGCACCACTGTGCACTCCAGTGTCTGTTTGACTAATGTGCTGTATCATCATTAATATAGGATTACACTTACATAGCT
>QMIH01004130.1:0-15399 GCA_003987875.1 Clarias batrachus | reverse complement strand
GGTGTCAAAATAAGAGTCTCATGCGTGATACATGATACTCGGCGCTCGTAAACTTATACTTGCTCGGTTTCCGATTAAAAATGTATTAAAAATCTTTGCTCGGTTTGCGGAACACTCATTACACGCAATCCGAGGTTCCACTTTACACTTAAAATAAAAAAGGCCACTATTTATGGATGTATCTATTTGGGACATTGACGATTCAATAGTACAGTAGGTCTCTCGTCTACCAAGCAAAACCCAAATGCCCAAACCACAGCCATTGGTTGCAATGCCGCTCGCAGGCCTGGATAAAATCAGAGGGTGTTTTGTCAGGAAGGGCTTTTGGCGTGAAACCTATGCGGATCGGATGGTCTGCTGTGGCGACCCCTTAACGGGAGCAGACGAAAGAATAACAACATTTAAAAATCTGTCTACGGTATAAAGTAACATAAGTTTACTTGAGTAACTTAAAAAAAAAAATTTACTTCTATGAGTAGTTTTACCGCACCATACTTTTTACTTTTACTTGAGTAGATTTGTGAAGAAGAAACGCTACTCTTACTCCACTACATTCAGCTCCACTCCACTCGTTACTTGGTTCTAACCATTTATTCGACACATTAAATATTCTTTATTTTTGCCAGAGAAATGCAGCTGGTGGATCTACAGAACCACATGACTGTGTTTCACCAATCAGACGTAGCAGCAATAATCACATGACTCTGTTTGACCAATTAGCTGCTATAAGAAGCACCACAGGTAGTCACATGACCACACAGAAACCCTGCATATAGCAGGGGGAAAAAAAATCTTTAGACAGCGAAGGAATCATGACGCGGTTAGTTTAGATGTTTTGCAATGTTAAAATATATAATTAGCAAATAAGCTAGAGGCTAAAAAATATAATTTTCTTACATTTGGACACAGTTTATGGTTAAGTGAGACCTCTTGTGCACATGTTCTAATGTTATTTTCTGCTGAGTCATTTACATGTAGTATATCTTACACAGGAAATAGTCGACACTGTTCAAACATACATATGTTACCTACAGTAGGGATTTACTTCAAAAGTTTTATATTGTGAAAAAAGTGAGATTAGGACATTTGTGTTTTTTGTTCTTAAATTTGCTATTATGTAAAGATTTTTTTTAATTACATTTATATTGGATTAATAGCAAAATTTCACACTTCKGTATTCAAAGGAAGAAAGCATGATGTTCAGTATTTACAGTAAGAATATTCAGGAAGGCAGGTTATTAGTTATGAAAGTAAGCAAGATAAAGAAAAAAAAAGATTCTAATAGGATCTGGTTAACATTTGGTTAATAGTTGTGTCCTTTTAACTCTTTTAACTATTTTGTCCCATTTGTTTTGTTTGCAGCATCAATAACTGTTTAAAAATGTTCCGAGTCAGACATACAATACAATTGTTATGGATACACACTGAGTATAACTAATGAACGATATTCTAACCTGTATACATGTGTGTCACGCAATACAGGGAAGAAATGGCCCAGGAAATGTCCGAGCTTCTGGCTAGGTGGGTCGAGAGCCGCTCGGTTCGCCTCAGTCGACTCTCATCTCGTCGATCGACAGGAATCGGGCGATTAGAGTTGATTAGTTCAGAAATGATTCAGAAATTAATTCCAATCGAGCGCTTGATGCTTGATGCAATGAATGAATGAATGAATACATTGATGAAGTAATCGATCAATCTGTTTGTCGTGCTTGATTAAACAGTGTTGTGATACCTGGGGAAGGAATGGAACTGYGCTTCATTTGCATGTTATAATTATTCACAGTGAGTCCTTTCCCTTTAGTATGACTTACCGGTTCCTTCTAGATAATCAAACCGCCTGCATGTTATTGTTATGTTTTTTTTWWWAATTATTATTATCTATGATTTATTATATCATCCTGATCACTGAATTTGACACACAGGTCATGTTGTTACAGGAAATAAATGAATGACTAGTGAATGAAAGTGGACTGACTCTCACCGCCGCAGAGTTGTTCATCTTCAACACTTTCTCAATCTAACCGGTCAGAATCAGGAAATCGAGCTTGATATTTCATGATCATATTACACCATCTGATAAAAGAAAAAAAAAAAATCTCTTCATGCCTAGTTGTCTCCTTCACTTCCCCTGAAAAGAAGAAGAAGAGGAGGAAGAAGCGCACCGTATTGATTCTCAGGGTGTCCATAATGACAGAGCTCACCTATTTCCTGCCTCGCTGTGCCAGGGAGCTGAAAGTAGATAGTTCTCMGCCTGTTTAGAGATACAGTGACTGGATGACATTAACAAGTCGGCTGCTGCGCTAATCCCCTGAGCTAAAAGGCTTCGGTGGGCTGCCAGTAAAGTCTGGCGCAGGATCAGCCAGGGCACGGAGGTGTGCCAGGGCACCGTCTTCTCACTTTCTTACACGTCTCAAGTTTAACAGCTCTTTAAATAGCCATTAAAGTGTGTGGCCCAGCTCAGAGAGCAGCAGATGTGATCCTGCGGAGCGTTTAGAGGCCGGGCGGGCGGGCGGGTGTAGGCGGATGCTGCGAGCCTATCATTTAAAGGTGTAAGAGGTAGAGAGGAAGGTGAGACCCGATCAAGCCAGGAAGTTTAAAGTGTGTCTCCTGCATGCTGCATCCTTTCTGTGCTGCAAATAATAATAATAATAATAATAATACTATAATCATCACCCCTACTGTATGTTTTACGCCTTACCCTGTTAGACACCAGCCTAACCTTTCGTTCTTTCCTCTAGCTTTACCTACATCTCCAGTGACAGTTCTTTATCAGTAGGAAACCTGTTCGAAGTGCTGTTTCTAAACTCGTTGTGCTCTTTTCTCGTCCTCTCTTACTCGTGGTGGTGATGCCAGAGGTCGGCAATCGCAAACCACGAAGGCTGCAGTCAGCACCACCAAGAAGCACGATCTTAGCAAGTGGAAGTACGCCGAGCTGCGAGACGCCATCAACACTTCCTGCGGTAAGACATTTCGACATTTCTACCTCGGGCCATGATAGTAGCTCATTAATTAGGAGATTTTGTTGTTTATCCAGAAATGTAATGTAATACTAAAGTGTGGGTTTTATTCTAAACGAGCGCAGTGTSTAACCCTGTATATTCCCATCCTAAATCCTTTTTCTTCTTCTTCTCCTCTTTCCTTTTTTTACCACTTCACTCCTCATTGCCTCTCTCATCTGCTTCTCCTGAAAGATATCGAGCTGTTGGAGGCATGCCGGGAGGAGTTCCACCGCAGGCTGAAGGTCTACCATGCCTGGAAATCGAAGAACAAGAAACGCAACACCGAGACCGAGCAGAGGACTCCTAAATCTGTTACGGATTATGGTGAGAGCAGGGGTCCTCACATTCCGTACGCTCAGAGTACACACTGCACGAAATAGATACAGAGGTCACCATCATTATATGGCTCATGAAAATTACGTTGGTTTGGAGGTACAAAAAAGCARATGTTGATAAATCATCGTAAAGGTTTTTACTAGTTAAACTTAAACAATGTGTCTAAAACAAGGGGCGACATCCGGTTCTGAAAAATTAAGCCAAGTACCAAAATGTGCAGTTCCGTGAATGTCCACTGGGGGCAGCTCAAAAAAAAAGTGAGTCAATCCTCATAGAGCTCCATGTTAACATGTTTACAGCCTGATAAGAAAAAAAAACGGTTTTGGTCTTCATAGCCAACTTTACGGAGGATGTATCGGTTAAAATTATGTTAAGCAATAAAATCATACGTAATTAGAGGTGTGGCCGATTTGAGTGGCCGCTATATCGCAGGTGTCAAACCGCCTTTTATAACCAGCTAATGGAATCGTTGTAGTTTAACTTAACATAAGAAGTGTTGGAGTTGGCAGAGGACGACGTGTAGGGTACCGATGATGAAACGTAACCTTAAGATATAATGTCATTTTAGCTACCTTAGCATTTTAGCTAAGCTAGCTAGCTTGTGGTCATTTAATTAAGTAGGCGTGTTCCAACTAACAGCCAGGCGCTGTTTGCTCCACCCATATTCCCATTTATGGTATTAACTGGAATGAAGGCATTATGGGTCCCACCGGCATGGCGAGAACCACAACACCAACTTTTGAGCTCTTCAGAAAGCCAACGGGTGATGTCACATGGGTTTTTTCATGCAGTCTGTGGTCCATAATGGACTAAGGATGTCACTAGGTGACTTTTTTATATTGTTAGTATTATATTTATTTTTATATATAATATATAAATGTGCTAAATTATAAATCTGTGCATCATCTTACACTATTTTAAAAGAACACATATAAACTGAAAAAATGTAAAAAAGAAAAAAAAGCCCACAGGAGTCTCTTGCTGTTGGAGTGGAGATGGAGTAAGCCTTCTTCATTAACCGCATTGATTTCCYGACTCTTGCTTGGTAACTGTGTTATCCGGGTCAGGGTCATCACTTGATTATTTATTAGAAGTTTATCTGATACATCAATAAAGCCCCAGGGCTGGAAAATGCGAAATAATACGGTTGGAGTTCCTTCAGGAACAGGGATTTATACAATAGCTATTGACTAAGTCTTTTAAAAAAAAAGCCTTTTTCTGGCCTTAAACAAACTGCATTTGATTGTAGAATTGGTTTCAGACGTCTGTTTCGTTGCTAATTGATGTCTCCCAGCAGGCACTTAATAGCGAGTAAGTCTAAAATCTAATATTGTTGGATCAGCGCTCAGAAATTCGGAGCTGGAAGCCTGGAACGGAGTTCAAAATTCAAGGCTCCTGGTTGCACGCGGCACAGTTAATTGTTTTTCATTCGCCTCTACACTCGAACTGTTTGGAGGAAAAATTCACCGCGCTGTGCGTGGGTATGTGTACATAAAGTGCGTGTGTGTGTGTGTGTGTGTGGATGCGTATACGAGTGTGTCACGGCGTAATTACACACTCCTTTCATCTGCCAGTTTCCAAAATTAAGCGAGACCATCTGTCAACATAGCAGATGGTTCTCTTTGTATTTCTGTGCCCCAAAACCCCCCCAAATGCACAAACGCACACAAACACAGAGCCGGGGCATTTCTACTGTAATGTGTTTTTCATGTCACACCAGAATACCAAATGTACCACCTGCGGATATTCGTCTACGGTAATAAAATTAAGATTTACACCTTCACTTCCTCTTCCAGTCCCGTCCCTGCTGTAGCTTTCTGTTATCGTGGAGGTTAAATCCTTCTAGACACACGCCTTCTACTGTACAGTACAGTATGTAAAAGGAATGAAGTGAAATAAATACGCAGCATGTCCTGAAGTGTTTTATTATATAACACCTGATATAACAGAAGCTTGCGTACCAGGAATATTAATAAATGAATAAATGATGATGTTTCATTAATTTATAATTAGATTTAATGATGTTGATATCAGTGGAACAGGTTTGTTCCTGTTATCACTTACAGTACAGCAGTCAATAATTAATGATCTCCATCATTCTCCACCTGGTTTATTGTCCTCTCATTCTTGAAAAAAAAAAAAAAAAGCAACCATTGTGTTACCTGTCATAAGAAGGCACAAGCGTCCTGAAGACGTCCCCGTGTTACAAAGCTCAGGAAGCTTACGTCACCTTTTATCATTCATTACTTTATTCAAATGTGGAGTGTCTTAAATATGAACCTGCGATTTGCCTTGCAAATGGAGTGCTTGTCAGAGCCTGTGTTAAAGGAATGCAATCAATATTTGCCAGCCGATTAGATTGTATAATTTATTTACTGTATACAGCACACTGCTATAGATTTATATGAACGTGTTCTTTCACATCGTCTTTTTCCTTTAATTAAAAAAAGCAAGGCGGCATAACGGTATGGTGGTTAGCACTGTGGCCCCGCACCTCCAGTGTGTGTGTGTGTGTGTGTGTTTGTGTGTGGAGTTTGCATGTTCTCCCYGWGYTTGGTGGGTTTCCTCCGGGTTCTCCGATTTCCTCCCACAGTCCAAAGACATGTAGGTTAGGCTAATTGGCGTTCCCAAAATTGTCCGTAGTGTGTGAATGAGTGAGTGTATGTGTGTGTCTGTGCCCTGCGATGGATTGGCACCCTGTCCAGCGTGTACCCTGCCATGTGCCCTAAGTCTCCTGGGATAGTCTTCAGGCCCCCATGACTCTGAATACAGGATTAAGTGGTATAGATGATGAGTGAGTGAGTCTGAAGAAATGCAAAGTATTCTAATTGTTGTTTCCAGAATTGCCCATAGTTTGCACCTCATTCAGGGTGTGTATCCTGTCTAGTGCCCTGAATCCCGTGTTTTAGGCTCTAGGTCTCTTGCAAACCTGTGCAGAATAAGCAGTGTAACTGAGTAAAAAAAAAAATTAAAAAAAGATTTTTAACAGCTGTTGATCACTATCACACATGGAAGTACATAGAGTACAAGTTCCAGACTCTAGTGCATAAACATACTGTTCAACATTTTGTTTTATTTCTCAAACATAGCTCACTCACTCTCAGTCATCATCTATACCGATTAATCCTGTATTCAGAGTCATGGGGGCCTGGAGCCTATCCCACGAGGCCATTGCAGGACACACACACACACACACACATACACACACGTTATGGCCAATTTGGGAACGTCAGTTAACCTAACCTACATGTCTTTGGACTGTGGGAGGAAACCGGAGTACCCAGAGGAAACCCGCCAAGCACGGGGAGAACATGCAAACTCCATGCACACAGAGACGGGAATCGAACCCGGACCCTGGAGGTAGGTGCAAGGGGACAGTGCTAACTTCTCAAATGTTAATTATATATATATATATAAAAAAACTGAAAAACAGATGAAATTGAAATGTACATTACAAATCTTAATCTGACTGAATGACACACGTTGAGTTAAGAACTGTCTAACACATTATTAAAACCTGGAAGGATGGTGCTCGACGGTCACCCTCGGTCACAAAATAAATAAACTAAAACATGAATGACCGTGATTGGGAATCACTTCAGTGTTTGGTGAAGTCTTAACATAAAAAATAGACAGAAGAAATCTGATCTATATTTGGTAGAGAGGTGAAGAGCATTTCCGTACAGGGATTGGAACTAAACAGCTGTGTGTTATACAAAAATATTGGACTTTGGAGCAGTGGATCTGATTGAGTCATGTGATCTGAGGAGTCCAGACACACCCTTTTCCAGAGCAACGGGCACGTCATGATAAAAAGGGAAGCGCATGAACCGATGCACCCATCATGCATAGTGTGCACTGTACAATCACCTGGAGGCAGCGTTATGATCTGGAGTTGTTTCAGTTGCTCAGGTCGAGACTCAGCAACAACATGAAGTCAGCTGATGACCTGAATGTACTGAATGACCAGGTTATCTAATCTAATCCAATAATCTATGGAGTTTTTATGGAATGACACAGTCMTATTCCTGGCTAAGCACATTATGCTAATAATGAACATTATTATCATATCCTAATTAGTGCTACCTAATGTTGACTTCATTCTCTTTGTAATTATAGTCCTTTGTGTGTTATGGCTTATGGTCCGTGTTGCCTTTAATCAGCACGAGCAAATGTTGCTCGAGTTATTCGTGAGCAATGACAGTCTTGTTTAAGCAATATCATCTGGCAAATTTGTATTAGAGTCTCATAGCTGGTTGAATAAAAACAGCTCTTGTGAGTGGACAGGGCTTTATGAGCCTCTAGCTGTGCTTCTGTGCYGGGAGTCGCCATGGTGATGATGCATGGTGAGGATGCAGGGGCTGAACTTTTTTTTTTCAACACAGCAGTTATGTTTATGCGTGCTCAGCACACACATTAGGGGCACTTTTTATGGCTGTTATTATCACATGGAAGCAAAAATAACAGGAAGGAGGACAGAGACAGATAGATAGATAGATGATCATGGACATAGTATTTCTGAATACCAAGGCATTGACACGCATGTTTGTATGTTTTGGGGGGGAAAAAAAACCTGTAAAAGCAACAGGTAGCCATGGATGATGTGGGTCATATATCCTCTGTAAAAGGTCCAGCTCCATGTGTAATACACATCCATGGTGGGAATCACCTTTCTTTGATCTCTCAWGCACATTTAACACTGTAGAACCCCTCCTACTGAGAGAAAAGATGGACAAGCGGACACGTCCTTGAACTCCTGGGTCACTGGCTTCCTCTTGGACAGACCCCGGTTCGAGCAGCTCACTGTCTGAACGCCTGCTGAGCAGCACCGGAGCACCACGGGGAACTGTGATCTCCTCCTTCATCTTCACCCTGTACACTTCTATCGTCATCACCTCCTGGTGACTTTGTGATGGTTGGGAGCATCAGGGATGGACAAGAAGATGACGAAGACCTGCTCAGCCATTGTGTGGAGTGAAGTGGTGTTGGCGAAACCATCTGCTTCTTAATTTAGCCAAGACCAAGGAGATGAGAACAGGACTTGCAACCAGGATGGGTGAGGATGTTGAGCTGCGTGACTCCTGTAGATGTCTTGATATCCCTCTTSACAAGGGTTTTTTTAGAAAAAAGAAATTGTTGTTTGTCTCATTGAGTTAAAGAAATGCATTGATGCGTTCGTCTTCAGTTTTTCACTTTATCCTGGTCAAGATGGATCCCAATTCCATGAGCCCCACCTTCTCGTTTCCTCAAATGAAATGAAATGAAATGAAAAGATGTAAATGAAATGAAAGGAGTGGGAACAAGTGTTTTAACGTGACATGCAGCAACCTTCATAATTTGTCTATTAAATAAGAAGTATGAACTGCAATGCATTTAAAGTTTTATAAAAGAAAAACAAGGTGACATTGTGTCCATTTTTCTAAACTCTTTGTACCTTCTTACTACAGTAGATGCACATKAATTATCCAGCACTACACTCTGGTTTAGTGTGTCTCATGCTGCCGATGTCAAAACACTCAGAAAGATGAGAAGATGAAAATTCATAACGTGTTCCTCTTTCGTTTATGCTGTAGGTGGTGCACGCCATGTGATAAACGTGTGTAAGTGGATCCTTGGTGGGAGTTTAACAATTCTAACAGCTGGCTTCTTCTCAATAACCACACTGAACCAGTTTGTGCTCTTTTGATTTGCGTTTTTGCTTAAAACAAAGCTGGTGGACACTTAGCGACTTGTTTTTCAATGTGACAGATGCAAAGATGAAAAGCCAGAAGATTAAGGTAGAGTAGTTATGCAAATGTTATGCAGTCGTTAAAGCTGAGGACTGTTAGATTTATATTACAGTACATAAACGTAAACACACATTCACATAAAGGACATATGTTTTATAATCACGGTGATTTCAAATAAGGTGTATCAATGTGGCACATGGCATCATGGTTAGCACTGTGGCCTCCAACATATTTCACGAAATAAAATAAATACCATTAGACTTAAATATTGTTCAACTTATTTTTTTTGTTCGTATTGCAGTTTGGACAAAATACAATATATTAGACTTAATAAATATAATATAGTAAAAAAAAAAAGTTTTTARCACTGACTGAAATTTGAAAACCCTGATGCTAACATGATATACAAAACCTCCCCTCAAAAAATGACAGCTTAAAATGTTCCCTCAAGACGTGGACTAACCTTAAAGCAGCGTCCCGTCCAAACTTTTTTTTTTTTTTGGTTTGTTTTGCTGTTGTTGTTGGAAGTCTCTGCTCTTTTCAGATCTGTGTTTATGAATATGCTAATGTGGCATTTTTATGCTTCTTGTCTGGTGAACAAACAGACGTAGAGTTTGTGCGGAAGTGACCGATGCTGCGCTTTCTCCCACTTCATGGGACCTGATCTTTATTACTGACTCAAATCAAATCAGTGATGGAGTGACGGTATGGCACTTGACACTTCAATGCAGAGAGGAAATAGAAACTGGGACGAGGCTTTGATAAACAGCTGACTCAATGCAGCGGCAAAAGTTAATATCAACGTTTGCCAAGCTTTTCCGCAAACGCTTTATTTACAGTAGCACACGGCGCGCATAACAATGCGACTCTTCTTTTTCTTTTCAGCATGTGTTGTATTATATTGTGCTATGTACAGTAACCCCAAATGAGAAAGTAACCGTAAGCGTTTATGATAGCATTATTTCAATTCTCTAATAAAAACCAAACCGTTCAGATCACTAACGACTTGATTATCTGGCATATCATAACACTAAACAATACTCCTGTGCATAGTGAAGTTGAAAGACCGAGCGTAACTTTCCTTTCCGTCTCTGTTCCTACAGCCCAGACCCACATGGCTCCTCCGGTCCCGGCCCGGCAACACGAGGCGCAGGTGAACCAGCCGCAGCGCTACTTCCGCATCCCCTTCGTCCGCCCCGGCGAGGAGTACAAAGATCCACAGAATAAGAAGAAGGGTTGGTGGTATGCACACTTCGATGGCTCGTGGATCGCCAGGCAGATGGAGCTGCATCCTGATAAAAATCCCATCGTGCTTGTGGCTGGTGAGTGCTGTACATGTCGTTTTTAAAGGTTTGCATCTGCGCTTCTCAAAATCAGTCCAAATCATGCCTCGAGCCTTGCCACCTCATTTCCTCACATTGAATTAAATTATGTCAAATGAATGAAAGAAATGGGAAGATGCAGTATGTTTACTGTGACATGCTGCAAAAGATATTGGCATCAGCAGCAACCTCATTTCCCCCCTCATCTGTTCCACTCAGCTAAAGAAACGATATTGACATATTGATGACATACTATATAAAGACTCTTGTTTGCTCTACACGTCTTTGTAGGCAAGGATGACATGGAGATGTGCGAGCTGAATTTGGAGGAGACCGGTCTGACCCGTAAGCGCGGAGCGGAAATCCTCGCCCGGCAGTTCGAGGAGATCTGGGAGCGCTGCGGAGGCATGCAGTATCTGAGGAACGCCATCGAGAGCCGACAGGCGCGGCCCACCTTCGCCACGGCCATGCTGCAGAGCACGTTCAAGTAGACACGTCCAACCGCGCACTCAGTCGGTCAAGCGCTAAACCTCAGCCGCGCTGCGGAAACTGCCCGAGTAGACACGCATACGCATTATACTGTATCTTCACTGTTAAAGCAGGACCGTACTGTGTAGAATGCACACACACACACACACACACACATAACAAGCTTTTTAAGTTGAAGCTAAGAATACAGTTCCTCTCATAGTTAGAATTTAGATAGTAATTCACTTTAGACTTGTTTTTATTCAGATTTAATTAGTTCCCTTTCACTTGGTTTTCGTTCTTTAAATCTGTCGCATTGATTTTCTCTGGTGCATTAGTATGCTTTGCTTTTCATGTCCCTCACCCCCCCCCCATTTTTCTTCAGGAAAATCCATAACTCCACAACTTTGAGGCCTTAATAACCGCAATCCTTTCAATATGAATCTCAGTGTACCATTTTGTATATTGTCAGATAAATATTGATAAGCAAGTGTTAATAATTCTGTCGTTTCTGTAGAGATTCTGTTTTCGCGACTGTATAGTGCTTCTTTATATTTAAATTAAAATAGATTAGATGAAGAAATTCATTAACTCGGGTGGGAAAGGAAACACTTTTCTTTTTCTTTTTTTTACTTAAACATTGCACATGAGCACAGTAATAGTTGTAATAATGATAACAATAGGTTTATATCGTCTGTTAATCATTTACATGGTAATGATGGCGTTTAGATGGTCGGTTACTGTTTACACTCGAGTACAAACCCGTGTCTCTAAATGATGCACTATATTTTCCTGATATTTTCTAGCATTCCTATATATATATATATATATATAAAAGTAAATACGGTAAAACCTCTATCTTTAAGCTGTACCTGATGATCTTCCAGCTCCAACTGAATGTACAGAAATTTTTACACAGCATCCTTTAAGATGTAGAATTGAGGACTAAATTGTGTTTCACTGAATAATTTTTAAATCATACTTCCTTTGTTGAAATTGTTCCTGAAGGATTAACATTTGTTTTGGAGAGAAAAAAAATACTACTTTAATGGTGTGTCTACAGTAAATTATACATGTTTTTCTTTTGTCATTGTTGTTGTCAGTAAATGAAGTGTAACGGAATTTATGCAATACTATAACTTTTTTTCCTTSTGTTTGCCCTGGTTTTTTTTGGTTGGACCAATTATGTATTCCACCAACAGCAAAAACAAAACTAATGACTTTTAGGACATTTTGTATGAAGCTAAACAGTGTGCATGACCTCACAAACTGGAATAAACGTCTTTTCATTGTCCACATCTTGTCATGGTTATTATCATATAATTATATAATATGCAGTATATTAAAACTACAGCGCTTATAATAAATAAATAAATAAATATTTGTCACATAGACAACCAGACACCGTATGATATGCAGCCTCAGGCTCTGATCCTGCTCAGCTATCATGGCTAGCATTGGCGCCTTTTTTAGACAATTTGTATTACCTTGGCTTTTTTTGTTTTTGTTTTGTTGTTGTTATGATTAGAGCCAGTGAGACTCGCAGACATACTGTAAATGAGCCTTGGGGCCAGTTTGCTGGTCTATAAATGATAAAAATGTTATGGCTGATTGGCTGTACTGTATATAAGGTCTCTCTTACAAACATTATAGCACCATTATACTGTACATTTACGGTACATCCAAAAGTGCAAGGCCACATTGAAATTCTAAATCTTAATTGCTATAAACAKAAYATTTTGGYATTTTAAAATATTGCATATACAAGCATCAGCATTAATTCTAGGTTAAATCTCTGATATCAACTATGTTAACTGTTTAATACCAAAGGTCGGGCAAACTCCAAAATGTATGTAAATCGTTTCTACTTTTTTTCTCAAGTTATTATCAGTAATATAATTTGWAATAAAAACGGTTGTATTAAATTAGAAAATAATGCAAAATAGAAGTTTTTTTTTTTTTTTCTGCTGTAAAGCCTCAGAGCTTAATGAACTCATTAGGCCATAACAGAGACTCATTAGAACTTGTTAGGCAGGTCCAGAAGTGTCATTAAGAATAAGAACTCGAGAGCATAATAAAGTCTCTGACTCTTCAAACGCTCAACACTCATGGGCTRCTCTGAATGATTATCTGAAAAATGAAGCTGATTGATGCCTCAAAGCAGAGGAAGGAATTAAAAAGAAAGAAAACAAAGTGCTTCCTGATCWCTGTTTCTGCTCTTCAAAATGTCACCWGGAAATGGCGTTTAAGGGAAGAGCTGAAGGATCATGTGAGATAGTAGAGAGTAGAACTCTATTGCAAGTATGAATTTCCTGTTATACTCCTGCATTTTGTCCATTCAGCACACAATTACAGAAGGGATTTATTYATGCTCATACTACTGCACCTTGTGRCACCCAAGTGAGGTTGGCTTTCATGGAGTCTAATTCCTCTCAAAGTTTCTTCCTCATGTCATCTCTGGGAGTTTTTCCTCACTACCTTCGCTTCCAGCTTGCCCGTTAAGAAGAAACTGACCGCGTCATAAATTCAAAATGCATTCATTATAATATTTTTATTATCATCATCCATATCCGGAATTTCTGTAACGCTGCTTTGGGACAATGTTCATTATTAAAAAGCTCCATACAAAAAGAATTCGATTGCATTGAATGGAGGCGGCACGGTGGTGTAGTGATTAGCACTGTGACTTTGCCCCTCCAGGGTCCGGGTTCAATTCCCGTCTCTGTGTGCATGGAGTTTGCATGTTCTCCCCGTGCTTGGTGGGTTTCCTCCGGGTACTCCGGTTTCCTCCCACAGTCCAAAKACATGTAGATTAGGTTAATTGCTGTTCCCAAATGTGGGAATGAGTTGTGTGTGCCCTGCGATGGCTTGGCACCCTGAACAGGATGTACCCCACCTCGTGCCCTAAGTCTCCTGGGATAGACTCCAGGCTCCCCCCGTGACCCTGAATACAGGATTAAGCGGTATAGATGATGATGAGTGAGTGCCAGAAAAGGCACAGCTATTTCRTTTCGAGAAAAGTAAAGAACAAAGTAGGAAGGCAGATGAGAGGGATGTTCTTGACATTTTTTTATAGCAATAGTATCAAGCGTTTTGGCTTGGTGGTTAGCACGGTCGCCTTGCACCTCCAGGGAACGGTTTCGATTCCCTCCTCGAGGGTCTGTGCGCATTGAGGCGCATGTTCTCTCCATGCTTTRTGTGTTTCCTCCAGGTATTCCCGTTTCCTCCCACAAACCCTCCCAATTTAGATTAAATTAGCATTCCCAAATTACGTAAATGTTTGTGAATGTTGACTGGAGGTCCTTCCACGGTTGTGAAAAATGAGAATAAATACAATTGGCCTCAATGGTCCCTAGTTGGATAGTGCATACAGAAGTGTAGGTTGACTTCCTTGGACTCTTCTTTTCACTGTGTTCACTGGAAGACAGCAAAAGCAAGGAGCACTAGGTGCACGCTGCCATCTGCTGTACTGGAGAATRTAGCTGCACAAGTGTACTCGGGTATGGAACGATATTACTAATGTGAAAGCTGGCCAGCAGGGATGCGAGGAAGGGGTTGCAATTGTACATGGGCAGAATATGAATCAATGAAAGTGTGTCAGTTAAGCCCCAGTGTGATTAAAATGATAATGTAGCTCCCAGCATGCTGATGTTGCTTCTCATATGTTTTTGTTTCCTTTTGATTTGCTGACATACAGTAGGTTAGCTATTCAAGTCTCAGTTTGTTCATCACCTCTACTTTCGAAAGTTATGGTGTCAAAGGGATTCATGCTATTTTTTTTTCTTTTTTATTAATCATTTTGAAAAGCATCATTGTTTCACGGAAGTTCTCTAAATGTGCCCGAGACTCATGCACAGTGCTGTAAGTTGATATATAAAACATAGATTCATGCCATTCTATAATTGCACCCTGATTTCGAATAATAATAGACCAGAGTTATTACCCTGCAGTCCGTGGTACATATCATCCGTCACCCCGGCGAACGCCTCCCTTATTGAGACCGGAGGAAATGAAAGGCTGAAAGCTGTATAAATGCTTTTGATGGTTTCTTTCGGAATACGCTTCGTCCTCTAGCCGCTGTCCTGCCTCGTATAATTAATTCCGTGACCCTGACAGCACCGTGGACGTTTTCTTTTCTTTTCTTTTTCCCAACAATGACCTCTAAGTGAATCATTCGAATTGCTTCCTGTGTGCGTGCGTGTGTGTATATACATAGAAACGACATTTTTTCTGGGCTGAGGTTATATGCCATATATAAGTTGTATCATCCATTTCCATATTTATGAAATGATGTCACTATGYAGATGGAGGCTTTTGAAGCACAACAGTYTTCCAGTGGTGTATTAAAGAATTAGCAGCGGAAGTCATTAAGCGCAACAATGCAAGGCGCTGAGCTTCAAGCATTTCCCTGACTACAGCTAAAATGAATGCACTGAGATTTAYTCATGTTACTGGGGGGTAAAAAAGAAAGGTGCAGGTTCTTTTCCCATGAATCCTGTTTTGGCTGAATTGACGATATTTACCCACTACACTGGAGTATTCGGG
>QMIH01004128.1:10562-22720 GCA_003987875.1 Clarias batrachus | reverse complement strand
ACACACACACACTGCAGAGGAAAGCAGAGACGTGCATTCACACCTCTGACCGTCTTTTGTCTTGGAAATAAGGTATTCTTCGCGTAGGCTAGGGGGTTACACACACACACCATTTTAATCACTTCATAACGCACTAAGAATGATAGTGAAAAACAATGAGGAAATCTTTCAATCCCCACACACTACGTATATAAGTTTGTTTAGAAATAATAATTATGGGGATAACAAACTAAAAACTTGTGCTAGATCAGATGGTCCTCTGTGGTGATCCCTTSATGGGAGCAGCCAAAAGACCACCAACAAATGTGCATGGTTTTCCTTCAGTGAGAAAAGTAATGTTATAGGGATTGGGCTACATTTAATTAATCACTGGGCTTAAAAAAATTAAATTGCAACAAAATTGTGGGAAAATAATGTAATAAAAGATGTCATATTGAATGAGGATATTTATTTTTTTGAAAAACGTGATACTTACAGAATCGCAAGTTTAATCGAATCAGCTCCTAGAGATTGATAATATGATATATGATATTATTGTATCGTGAGGTGACTGGACAGGATACATTAGTATAGACGGTGAGTGAGTAAGTGGTTCTAAGTTTCAACGAGGTACCTCGTTGTCACTACGTAACCTTCCCAGCGCCATCTAGTGCACTGAGTTGTGAAACACGTGCAGCAATCCCAGAATGACTTGCGCGCCGAAACGACTCCGCTCCTGTCTTGTACTGAGGGCGAGAGGAGGCGGACATGTTGGGATGGCCTGTTAAGGCGTACTACTTCATTTATTTGGAAATTTAACGAAGAGAAGAAAGCCAACTAAGGTGGAACACAATGGATGCAGTCAACGCTTTTAACCACGAGGTCGGTTTAAGCATAACTCAACAGGTCTAGTTCTAGCCGTGTGAGTTCAGGTAGCAACTGGCTACCTGAATAGCTAGCTAGCAATCATTAGCTTAGCTGCTTAGCTAACCGGATTGTGTATGAATATAAAGTGGGCCCCGGTTAGAGTTAAATAGAAGACGAAGGCCTCGTTGTTTAAAACGCGCACACGTTACAGGGCGACGAGTTTCTGAGTGCTTTGGGCTTTTCTCGCGACACGTGACCATAAACTGAGAAAGATAAGGCGTTTAATCTACGATCATAATTTCTACTCGGGGCTGCTGGGTGGCTTCTTAGTTAGCTAGCTAGCTAGGTAGTTGTGCTCGCGCGCTATTGGCGTAGCGTTGGTGAACTCGCTCGCCCTGCAGTTTACGTTTATTTATTTAACACTTGTGTTAGTTAGATTGTTGATGAAAACGGCTGCTTACAGGATGGTCAGACATGTTTAATATACGTCTGTTTGCGAACTGGGTGTTTACTGTGTTTTTAGCACAGTTAGCTAGCGGTGTTTGGTGGGAGTGAGTATAGCAACAGCCCCCTCCTCTTCTGTATAGCACGAGGGTGACCCCATTGTCGTTAATAATATTCACTGTAACAGCAAATAAACATTAGTTTCAGTGTTTACGAAACATACAGATAAATAGCGTGCTGTGTTTGTAGCGTTAGCCGGTTAGCCCGCGTATAGGGTATGTTTTGGACATCACCAACACACTTGCATCCTGTGTGGCATGTGGCATTTCTGATCTCACGCATCTGTTACGAGGGCCTGGTGAAACTGAGGATGAACCCCATGTACAAGGAAATCGGATGAAAATTGATTAGACTCCACGTCTGGCGTCTGATAACAGAGTTTAATTGTTTTGGCGGGTTTCTATTCATTTTCTATTATCATCATAAAAATACCAGTCGCTTATCAGTAGTACTGACAATTGTAGTATTATTGTTTATGGTTTATGATTGCCCTGCGCACTCTCCAACCAGCCTTCGTCTTGTATTCATGAATTTTTTGCAACAGTTAAATAAAGAATAATGACTAGCAGATCCTGCACTTCCTGACACCAAGTCAAGTTTTTAGTTCCACACAAAACGTC
Source organism: Clarias batrachus (assembly GCA_003987875.1). Lineage (NCBI taxonomy): Eukaryota > Metazoa > Chordata > Actinopteri > Siluriformes > Clariidae > Clarias > Clarias batrachus. The sequence goes on along the minus strand of QMIH01004128.1, from coordinate 20,750 downwards.
TGATTCTTCATGATAGAAGTTTAGATTCGCAGGACGTGGTTGCTTTGGTTTGMTGTGAAATTAGTTGCCCAAGCAGCAGAGCAGGACTAGCTCATACCCATCCATATACTGTACTAATGCAAATAAGCGCCCGTCCGCACATGCATGAGGAAGACTCGTGATGAAATCTGATCCAATTTCAGTATGCTTCACCAGTCTGATCATGGCTCTGACATACTGGGAAAACTTTTTGTCCTGATGGTCCTGAGAAACATTGCTGTATGTGTGTCAGTTTAGCAGGGCATTATATAGATAAATAAAGGTAGTATTTTCTTTTATCACTGTGTTCTGTTATTCTGCTCAATAAAAAGTCCCAGTTTGACATGAACACTCCTCATATATGTAGTGGATATAAATATATGCTGTATGTGTACCATACTGGTTTGTCTCTACTGTAAAATAGAGGCTCCCTTCAAAAAATTTTTTACTGGAATTGGCACCTAGGTAGCATATTATCGCATCAGGAGGGGATTCTCATCCCTAATAGATAGATAGATATAGTAGGGCTGGCCGTAACAGTTTTTTAAATGCATTAATCTATTTTCATGGCTAATCTAACTAAAAGTTTGATGATTAATCCTTTAACAAGTTGCACATAACCCAACATTTTCACTAGTGCTTGAATATCATCAAGGTAGAAAGTTCCCTCTGAGCCGCTCAGTATGCCAGAGCCATGATCTGAATCCATGCTTCATGCCTGAAACTCTGGACTCCCAGGAACTCCTTTAATGGCCCAGAAATGTGGAAATCTCTCAGAGCAAGGCCAGAACTTTACATGTGATCTGAAAACAACTCCCAACCGAGTTCCTGTAGTGTGCTAGTGGTGTTTGTAAAAGATTGTATGAACAGTTCCTACAGACATGTGTCTCTTCTACAAGAGACACATACAGAGATGTGTCTCTTCTTCAAGTTGGCGACAGGTTGTGTGTCGATTTTCAAGGATTAGGCATTGCACTTGCAGAATGCTCAACTGCACTTGGCTCTGAGCCATCTTAAAATTTCTTTAAAACATTTGCATCATTAAAATAACTTACTGCAGTCTCATCAACATCCTGTGCTTAAAGTCGTCTGTACATCAGTCTTACTATTTAATTGGAAAGAAATTTCATATATATATATATTTGAAATCAGTGACTTTCTTTTTCATCTAGATAAAGTGCCTTGACACACTGTAAAAATAATTCAGAATGATTTGAGGAACACAACGATGAGTTTAGGGTGTTGACATGGCCATCCCAGTTTTTGTCCTCTTTTGAACAGCATTTTTTGGAGGTGAAAATAATTTTATTATAATATCTTCTTTGGCTGATGAATATCTTCTATTGTACATCTCAACTTTTTAATTGTTTTGTGATGTTGCTGTGTTCAGGGAACATGTTTGCACCAGGTATACTGGCACATAATATAATTATTGCAAAGGAGCTCGCTGTTCTGTAAAAATTAAGCATGCACTGATTTATCAGCTGTATATCACTACTGCTACCGATTATTTGTTTTGTTAACTGTCATTGGTATATAGGTAAGAGTTCATCGGTGGCAGTATCTATGACACTACCTTGACAATGCCATAAAAAAAATATAGAATACAACAGTAATTCCTTACATTGCTAAGGCGAGGAGAGTTAAGGTTAATTAGACCAGCAACATAGCACTCTTCTCCTGTACACACTTTCAATTCTAGTTGACTAGAAAAAGAAGAAAATAAACAGGGTGCCAGCTTGTGGCGTTATTTGGAATTACCACATTTACACATAACTGAGCTTTTGATTGTTTAACATGCGCACGAGAACTCATTCTGTATTACCAGAGCTTTAGGCGAACCCTTGTGTTTTTATATAATCATAATGTATATATCCTATTTTATTGCTTATTTAATGCCGTAAACGATCACATTTATGCTCATTCAAGCATAGTCTCAGATAAACTGATGAACAGATATCTATGGCACAAAAGGGGGTTAAGTAAGAAATCAAATTTGGTTTGGACCAAATTATTATTTTAAACATTGGTATGGCGATCGGCCCAGAATCCCAACCAGTGCATTCTTAGTAAAATTTGTTCCGTCTCAACTTTATGTACCATCGACTAGTACATAACCAATCCTCCTTTGGATTTAAAGATTTAAATAAGTACATACTTAAGAGCATTTGATTGAAATAAATACTGCCATCATTATTGTGACTATCATGTTTTAGCTGCCAACAGTTATTTTAAACCTAACTGATGCAGTGAGTAGATTCTCATTTCTTAAACCAAACTGTCAGATGACACATCCTTTGGTTGTGCAAAATCAAGAGTGTCAAGAGGAAGGGGCAAATCATTGGCCTGCATCAGTCAACCACTGAGATTGGAAATCATTGGAAACAAAAAACATAAATGACTGTGATGAGAAATCATTTAAACACTTCCTGACTTAAAAACTTCACCTGGATCAGCATAAAAATATACAATTATATTAAAAGAGTGATAAATTTGGTAACTTTTTTCTTATGGAACATAAAGACTGGACTTGATTGGACAATGGGGAAAAAAGTTCATGTGGTCATTGACTTTGTCTCAGAGCGGTGAATGGGTCTGCGCAAGCATGACATGATGCACACATGATGCATAGTGGCTACTTTACCCCGCCTCTGCAGGCATATTTTATGAACTGTAGTGACTTCTGTGGGTCAGGTTTGGCTTAGCAACGTTATGTGGCATTAAAAATGGAAGTCGGCTGACTACAGGATGACGAGGTTATCGCATCACTCAATTTTTTTCCTTCCCTGATATCACGGACGTATTGCAGGTTGACAGTCTCAAGATTCATCTGACTCAAATTGAGTGTTTCGGAGGAATTATTTTCACAAATAAATAGGCCTCTGTAGTCTTCTGACCTTAACCCCATTGAAACCTGTAACGTCATTGTGAATGCATGTAGTGCACCGTTTCCCACAGGTCTGAAATATACTTGCGGTGGTAGCCCTGAGAAGGAGCTGGCATTTTATTTATATATACACGTTGATATATAATATGGCTCAGGATTGTGCAGTACATGGTAACATTCCTTTTGAATCAGCACCTCAGGGAATATGATGAACTGAATTTTATTTAATGTTAAACAAATATACAACTTTACAAGTACCATGTCCAAGTACTTTACCTTGGTATTTCCACTCTTGTCGTTTTTAACATTTAATAATGTTATTTTATACCTGAGTGCACTTGCATATTTACACTCTCCAGTTCAGCAGATGGCGTAATGTAACTGGTTGGTTTTCAGTCAGCCAACAACACGAAGAACATACACATGCACTATGCCTACTGTTATTAATATTTTGCTGATATGATTATGATGTCTAGAGTGACTCTCTTGTCTAGATTCTTGTCTATCCTATTTCCTCATTATCAGCTATGGATGTGTAGTTGAGAGGAGGAGATTGGCATACTGCATGCATACGCAGGTTTCAGAAGAGACACATTCTTCTCAATAGCACTCCACTTCAGTGCTTTTGGGGCGGCTAGTTTTTTACATCAGATTTTAACTTTGCCAGAGTGTACCACGTTCGAGGCATCTTTTTAAGTGCACCTGTCTCAAAACTCATGCAGATTACTACCATAAATAGAAGTAAATTCTGTGAAAAACGCTGCACAGCCTGTTCAAGACCAGACAGTTTTGTCTTTATTTTGCCTCACTCTTTTGTGTAAAAGAGTGAATGAGGTGAGGTGAATGAGGTGGTTGTGGTGGTGTGCTTTTAAGTTGGCAGCAGAGGTAGTCACAGAGGCTAAAAGTGTTCTAGGTGGAAGAGAATACCACTATTGCAGAGGTGTGAGGTTTTAAGGTATGTGGTCTGTGCAACCTGCCATCAGGAGATAAAAAAACAGGAGCTAACTATATAGAGAGGAAAGGAAGCAAGTGTGAGATTTGCTATTATGTGTCAAATAATGGCAGCAAATTTGGGAGGCGTCATGCTCCAGATGCCTCTTACACTTCAACAAATGATTAAAGTAACTGCCATATAATGGGGATGGTAAGGATGATATTGTTTATTAGAAAACAAGTAGCATGTTGAGGGTTTTCTAGCAGTATTATAGCGCTCTGTTTGTGTAAAAGTTAAAAATATAGACAGAACGCTAACTTAAACCAGCATAGCATTTCTTATAGCCGTGAGCTGTTTTATAACAGTCCTGTCAGTCACTATATTTTCACAGTTAGGCCTGTAACATTTTCTGTACATCATCCACAGTAACAATGCAACAAACTAAATGGCAGATGAAAATATTTGTAAACAGTCTGGTGTGATTAGTATTCATTCATATTTCGTGGGGTTTATGAGTCAGCTTTGCTTGTAACCAAGCTGAAATCGTAGACCTCCAAAGCTTTGTGCATTGAAAGAAACACATGGTCGAGAAGCTATATTGAGCTTAAGACCAAATTGTGGCAAGACCCAAGCAGTGTTCAACCCAGACAAAAATCAACTGCGCTTCAAGAATTGTGCTACTTGTGTTATATCGGACATCTCTATGTGGATGTTCTGACACCAGATGCTTGAGTTGATTTTGACCTTGACATTCAACTATCTTGTTGTCTATTTGCATTACAGCTATTCTCCCTGATGGACTCAAAACCTCCAATCTCTAGGGCTAAGATGATCTCCATTACAAAGTCGGCAATAAAAGCCATTAAAGTAAGTATAGCAGCTTTCAAGTACATGTCATTTATGATTAATGGAAATTCATTTAATGGAGTAATTAATTACACTTTAATCAGACTTTCTGTATCTAATGCATTTTTACATGTTGTAAAAACATAGGTCCAAGGCATTAACAGTGTCTGTATTTTTCTGTTCCAGTTATACAAGCATGTGGTCCAGATTGTTGAGAAATTCATCAAGAAGGTACTTGTGCTTTTTTTTTTTCTTGTATTTGTACAATGCTGTAAACATGGCTTATTATCTGAATTGTCATTGTCAAGTTTACTTAGGACTGCGTTAAAATGTGTTATTCTTTTTTTTTTCCAGTGCAAGCCTGAGTACAAAGTACCAGGACTATATGTTGTGGACTCTATCGTGCGACAGTCACGTCATCAGTTTGGTGCGGACAAGGATGTGTTTGGCCCCCGGTTCACGAAAAATATCACTGGGACTTTTGAGAACCTCTGCTTATGTCCCACAGAAGACAGGGTAAGAGTTACTGTTATTTTTTTTGTCAGTAAGTCACCAGTGCATCTCAGAACTGAGGGTTGACCCTTTTGCTTCAGACAGTTGCAGATTGGCTCTGCAGACTTCTGTTGCACTGTGCATTGTTTTGTTTTATAAACATTAAATTTTATTTAATTTATTTGTATTTAAATGAAAAACAAATCACACATCCTACAGTGGCACATTAGACCTATAAAAAGCTTCCAAATTCTTTCCTATGTTGTCTTGGACCTTATTTCTTAACTTTGTGTTAAGTTTCCAATATATATTTTTCACACACAAATACACAAAGTGTACTTATGAGTGTACTTATGATGAGATGACCAAGTGTAAAAAAAWTTTTTAAAAACTGTGCTATTTATAGTTAATTAGTAACTTATTGTTAATCACTGGCATCTAATGTCTGCTGCAGTTTAATAATATTGTGCCTGTTTCTCATTCTTTATAAGAGGTCAATCTCTTCTATTTCTCTTTTCTGTTATATTTTGTTTGCAGAGTAAGATTGTGCGTGTCTTGAACCTGTGGCAAAAGAATGGTGTGTTTAAGATTGAGGTGATTCAACCTCTCCTGGACATGGCTGCTGGATCCAGCAGCTCAGGCTCAGTTCCAGGTGTGGACAATGGCCCAGGCGGCGGCGGTGGTGAGTAGTAGTAGCTTTTGTCACCAGTGAATTCAAGCATCAGCAGAAACTGCATCTTCTCACAGTCAGATTATGAATGTGTTTCTCTACAGCGGCATCCCCGCCCTCACCGGCAAGGGAAGCCGAGAGCCACACAGCAGCRTCAGTTAACTCTGTTCAGGTGCCTGTGCCACAGCTGCAGAACTCTGACGCCTTTGCCGCTGTAGCTCAGCTCTTCCAATCCTCACAAGGCCAACAGGTTTGACACRTAGTCATCCCAAAACACTCCATGTGTCTGCAGAGTCCTTTGTCTCTGTAGCTTGTCCTAAATCTAATGTTCTATCTGTAGCTTCAGCAGATGCTCCAGACGTTCCAGCAGCCCGGRAAGCCTCAGTCGCCYGCGCTGGAGAATAACATGATGGCCCACCTCCAGATACAAGCCTCAAATATTCAGCCGCCCACAAGTTTGGCACAGCCCCATCCACACACCACGCAGCCTACAGAGAAGAAAGCCACTTTCGACAAGGTGAGTATATATCTAAAATACACTGTTTAGCGGGTTGATGTGTACATTGTGTTTTATGTTTGCAGACATAAAACTGGGGAAAATGCAGCTTCTCTTTTTTTTTTGCTCTGTTTTCAGAAACTTCTTGATCGTTTTGATTATGATGACGAACCAGAAGGAGGAGAAGAGACYAAGAGGGATGATGCATCCTCTGTCCAGTCTGCCTTGTAAGCTATGACGTAGAAACACTTGTGTTAGGATTGTTGTCTATTAGGCTTCGCACTTACATGTATAAAGTTTTAATGCATTTTGTGCCCTTCATAAGTCAGTGCTAGTGTTGACTGATTTTGTGTGTTTGCGTGCAGTGGCTTTGGAGAAGGTGTACAGCCAGCTCAGCAGGCCCCAGCAGGATTCCCTCAGGCTCCAAGTCAAATACAACACTTTCAGCAACAAGTGATGGGCATGAATCAAGAACATCAGGTAGGTTTAAAGTTGTATGCTAAAAATAAACAGAAGCATGGTGATTTAGTGATTTACACTGTTGACAGTCCCCCACAKTCCAAAGACATGCAGATTAGGCTAGAATGGTCATTCCCAAATTGCCTGCAGTGTGTGAATGTGTGTGAAAATGTTAACTGGAGGTCCTACCACAGTTTTAAAATGGGAATAAATACAATGATAATCACCGATGGACTACAGAGGTTAAAATAATCAGTTTATGCTTCTCCTGAACTTTTGTGACTACTTTACCTGCCAGTTAGTTGCAGGCACTCTGTCACTTTATAATACTAATACTTTATTATAATAATTCATAATGCATTTACTTATTTTAATTATTATTCCAGGTTCTGTCTCCAAATGGACAGTCTCAAGCTTTCAACCGAATGCCTCCTCAACCCTATCCAGGGATGATACCACCAGGTGTAGGTCACACTGGTTTTCCTGGACCATTCCCCCCTCAAAACAATGCCTTTCCTCAGCTCTTGACTGGACAGCAGCATCAGGCAAGGCCCTCAGTTAATATTTACCTGATTTTTATGAACTGTTCAAAGTAGAGAAGCACTGATTGTATTGATTAACTATCCGTATCAAACCAGACAAAAGGAGGCGATATTTGCCCCTCATGCTGAAGCATCATATGTAGCATGCTCAAACATGATAAATTTGCAATATTTGCAATAGCATATAATTTCGAAAAAWTTTGAATAGCTTTTAGTTTTTGTAAAATTTTTGTTAAAATGCATTTTGACAACACTGCGCTACACAAATTTCACAAGTAAGATCTACTTTTAAAAAATATTAACACCACCAATTTGATTGCTCACCACWAGAGGGTGACCCAGTAGCAAAGCTGTTCAAGAAGGCTGCAGGGATGCAGAATAACCATTTRGTGCAAAATAAAATTCAGTTCAATAAGCRCAAAATCATAAAATATTACTTAGAAACTTATGAAGCCTTTCTCTGTAGTCAATTACASTGTCTTTCGGTAATTACGTATAAAACAACTACTACACTTTTTCAAGTCACTTATTTTCTGGTCAACAGCGTGGCTGGTCATGTTTACAGAATGCAGTACTAAGCTTTTCACCAGATATGTGGTCCGTCCCCAATTTTAAATTAACTGCCCAATGGAATTTTTTTTGCTGTTTTGTTATAAATATAAATAAATATTTATTTGAAATGTATAGTGTTAACTGAGGGCAGTTGATRWTATAAATAAATACTGTATTTATAATAATATAAACATAAGGTGCATRTTCTACAGTGTAAAATGTGTTTATAATTGATTAGGGTGACAGWCCTTATGCATCAGGTTGAAATTTCCCCATTGTTGCATTAGTAAATCAAAGGGAACCTATTTCTTCAAGTTAATAAACCTCTGTATTTTACATTTATATATATTTTTGTGTATGTTTAGCCTCAGGAGCCTTCTGGGGAGTTAGATGCAAGACAGCACCAAGATGGCAGGAGGACACGGTCTAGGTCTGGTTCCAGGTGAGGTGTGATGGTCAAGCATTTTAAAATAATTCAACATCTGCAGGGCACTATAATTATCAAAACTGTTTATCCTTTTTTGTTGACTAAACTTTGCAGATTGACATTGCATTGTGGTGTTTGCCCACTTTCTCAGATCTCCTAAAAGGAGGCGGTCACGTTCAGGTTCACGTTCCAGACGTTTCCGACATCGACGATCGCGGTCTCGTTCCAGAGAAAGGCGGCGCCACTCACCTCGCTCTCGATCTCAGGAGAGGAGGGAAAGAGAGAGGGAGCGAGAACGTAGACAGAAAGGCCTACCACCCATCAAACCTGACACTTTAAGTGGTGAGCCATGATAATTTTAGAGTTCCAAATTCCTTGAAGCCTCTTCTATAAATTATCCAACAAAAAAGTGTGTAAATTTTACATGCATTTATTTTTATGTTCTAATTGTCAATACCTTATTATACTAGTTGATGATGCGATTTTCTGAGACATTCTTAACCTCTCATCCTCCCACATGCAGTATGCAGCACTACACTTTGGGTTGGCCAACTAGACAAACGCACACAGCAACAGGATGTGGCATGTCTGTTAGAGGAGTTTGGCCAGATAGAGTCCATAAATGTATGTATTAAATATGTAAATATGTATGTTCTTATGATGTATAAATAGTGCAGTACACAATATGTAATGAACAACATAATTAATGACATGGTTAATCTGTTTGGTAGATGATTCCTCCTCGAGGTTGTGCCTACATCGTCATGGTTCATCGCCAGGATGCATTTCGAGCCCTGCAGAAGCTTAGCAGGGGCACTTACAAAGTCAACCAAAAAGCCATAAAGGTAGTAGACATGTTACTATTCTTAATCAAAAATGCCATATCTTAATTTCATTCAAACTGACAGATTATGTTTTTTTGTTCACAGATTGCCTGGGCTCTAAACAAGGGTATTAAGTCAGAGTTCAAGCAGTATTGGGATGTAGAGCTTGGTGTCACCTATGTCCCCTGGTCCAAAGTCAAAATGGAAGATCTGGATGTTTTTAGAGAAGGGGGCATGCTGGATACTGATACACTCTCCCCAGGTAACATACATTGCACAGGAATTTATATAAATTACCAATAATGGTGAACCAGCTGTACATACAAAATGAAATGTAAGTTTTAGTGTTTTCACCATAGCTCTGAGGTTAATGTTGTGCAGATTCCTGGTATACAGATTCTAAGGCATTGTAATAGTTTTTTCTTCTTCTTTCTAACATTTATTTCTTATACACCAAAGTGTTTTTTTTTATTTTTTTTATACACACTGCCCATTTTTAGAAGTTTTTATATGATGCTTTTGTTTCTGTTCGGAGATGTGCATTATGAGCAAATCTTGATCTTCCATGGTGTTGCGAGAGAGAGAGAGCACTACTAAATAAAAGCCTATAAAAAAAGTTCATACCAGGGGAAGTCATAAAATTTTATTTAAAACATTTACTTTTTATTTTACATATAAGTTCTCACTTTGTCTTCGTCAAACACCTGCCAAAAAATGGTTTCAGAGGTCACAAAAGAGGAAGAAGTCACTGGGTGCGTGCAGGTTAGGGGAGTAGGCATTTCGTAACCACAACCATTTCGTTGTTATGAAGAAGGCGCACTTCAGTTTTTTTTTTTTTTCTTCAGACTGTGTTGTAAAAAAATAATGAACAGCCTCTAACATATATTCTCAATCTTTTATTCCAGCATTTATTTATTAGTTTATAGGGGAAATTTTTATATAATGTACAATAAGTGTATACTCCACTGTCACACGAAACAAGTAGTGTTCTTGATCAGGGGTTTTAGAGCGATATGCAATTCAGCCTTGTATTAGGATGTT
>QMIH01004125.1:2601-15792 GCA_003987875.1 Clarias batrachus | reverse complement strand
GAAGGTGTTATGATGCAGACAGTTTTTCCCAAGAACCATAGGTGCACTCTGGTATGTACTGTATACAGTGTTTCCCACACACAGAGTATATTTCTGCAGCCCAAGTATGCAGTATTTGCTGATCCTTTTTAAAAATCTCTCCATCTGGCATGCACGATCGATGAACTGGTAGTGGACAGTTCACACTTGCGTTAACAGAATAAACATGTACAGGAGCGGTAGCACGAGAGCAGTGTACAGTTGGCAGAGGATGCCAACTGGTGTAAAAAAGTCCAAGTATGGTGTACTGATCGTCAGACATGCATCCATGCAGACAGTTTTTTATGTGTCTGTCCGACACACAAAAACATATATGGAAGTTGTGCCGATGTGYTAGCGAGGAGGCTTGTCTCGTTGGGTGGCATGATATGTTGTGTAGAACCAAAGACATCATTACGTTTAAAATGCATATTGCTGCCAGCTTATGGGAATGACCTCACAAAAATGTCAAAAAAATTGTGTATTTGCTGTATTATTATTATGTTACAAAAACAACCAATAACCATAAAACATGTGATCTTCTGAATCTGTGATACTTCTTTGCCTATGCAATGCATTTAAAAAAAAAAAAAAAAAATTGTATAGTTGGTTGGTTGGTTACAATAAAATAAATTTCAGTTCATCATATTGTCTAGCGGCAAAAAAGGATATGTCACTCCACAAAACTAAACTCTCTTAACTCTCTCTCTGTATATATATATACCTTGTTCATCAAAACGAACATTAAAAAAAAAAAAAAAATTTAGTTCTTTTGAACAGAAATAAATTCTAGTAATAACTTTCTCAGAAATAAATATTAGCTAGAGTTCTAGTAATTAAAATATTACAATGCAGCTGAGGACATATGATAAACAGAATGAGCAGCTCACCTCTCATATCTTCTGGTCCGAATCATTCGTTCTTTTGTCACGTCATCGCCATAAATGCTATGCAGTGCAATATTATACTGTATGGTAGTCACGTGACAAAAGAATGAATGACTCAGACTAGAAGACTTATGAGATGAACCACTTAATTCTGTTTCCTGTTTCCTGTGTACTGCACTGCATAGTGTCTCAGAGTCACCTGATAAAAGAACAAATGACTACGAACATACAGTATATGAATTAATAAATATAATAATCACAAGTTTAAAGGACACCCAAAACATGTCTGAATAAACTAACAGACAATTCAAATAAATCCGTAAATTTCCTTCATTCAGCCATCAAGTACTAGCAAGCCTGAAAAGAAATGGTGCACCTAAAACACAGCTAACTACAAAAACTCCTGCTTTGCTAAATCAAATACTGTAGATGCCCCTGGTGAAGGTGTAGTGACACAAATCTAATGAAATAGTACTCCAAAAAATGGTACAAACAGAATCCCTTTGGCTGTTTAGGTAATCAATGTGAATCCGTACATTTCCATCACTTACATGGCAGGATCCTTCAATCCAAATTTGAAGGAGCCTAAGAGAAAGTCTCTGGTGTTCAACAACTACARTGGAGAGAAATCTGATTGGAATTTTGATTTACACATGGACCATGCCAGCAGTGTTTGACAAAGACCTTGCTTTGATTTGTATTGATGTAAATGACTTTTTTTTTTTTAGTTTATTTGAGAAACAAATGTGTTATGTTCAGCACTGCAATTTACCATAAATGTCATGATCAGCAACAACTTTTTAGAAATATTTACAAGAATGTCAGAATTTGTTAGCATTTCATATGGTCCTTTTTTTTTTAAGGCAGTGTGCAATTGCTCAAACACATGATTTAAAACAAAGCCCATGAATTTGAACATTTGCACAAAGATGTGAGCATCACAAACTTTACGACATGCTAAACAGTGAATGGTAAATATATTGCACACTTTATTTTTAGAATTTTCAATGTGGTCTCAGACTTTTGAACCCGACAGTAAGTAATAAATAGGCCAGTTACAAAAAAAGCAAGAAAGCATTTTTTAAAAAACACACAATGAATCCACTTACCTGACTAACGCCTTTTGCCATGCCTATGACACAAACAATGCAGCAGCATATCTGCAGGAAAAATGACTTGTCTTACACAAACCATGAATATTGCTATCCTGTGCACCACTTAGTATATACTATTATTACTACAATATATTGTAGTATATGCACTACTGTATACATTTTTTCCCTTTTCATCAAGCTAAGCTTTTAACTAAAAGTATGACTCAATTTTAGTGGAATATTTTGAATATTTTAGCCATTTTCCAAACAAATGGCTAAATTTGCAATTTTTATCACCAGTAATTTCTACACTGTGATGATGACTTCTTTTCTTTTACTTGTTCTCTTTTTATTTAAAGCCACATTTATTTTATTTATTTATTTTATTATTTGTCCCCCCCCACCCATTGACTCATCTGCATTACATCTCTCTGAAATTTTTACCAGAAATCTATGAGTAAGGTACATTTACTACACTTGAAATGGCCGGCACTGAGCTTGTTCAGTGCAGGGTGTCTAGTCATTCTTTTTCTGTCATTAGTAATAGCTTTATTTGCAAGAGATATGGACTAGTTAATATTGGGAGTGTATCTGTACAGTGACTGTGTACAAGACTGACAAGTGCAACAACGGTTCTTTAGAAAAGGCACTGGTTGTAGTGGTAAATGCCTTACTGTTGGCATGGTTGACTCATGGTTGTTTCTCTTGGCTCCTGTAGCTCGACCCTAGTGCAGCATTTCATATAATAGATTGTAATGTTTTTCTAGTTAACTTTTAATGTTGTTGGAATTAAGAGAATTAATTTCTCTTTCCCAGCATAGATGCTGTTTGAGTGATCATTGTCATTAGACTATTGTAGCATCTTTCAAAAGTAAGGAAAGTCTGGAGGTCCACAAAGGTCTGTTCTAAAGCCAAATGACTGACCTTAATAAAACTGAGGAATGTGTATGGGATAGTAGACATTTCCTCTTAAATTCCCCTTCAAATTAATTCCAACAATACAGAATTACTTATACTAGGATCACAGGCAGCTAAGAGTAAGCTTTATGATTTCTCACTCTGGATGGCCTTTCGTTATCATTGTTTTCAGCATTGAAAGAATTTGTTGTAATCATTAGCTTGCCTCTTTATGCTCATGTACAGTAGATAATGTGACCCAGTCTGTAAAAACTTTTTCTAATTGGCTGTTTCCCCACATACAATCATATGTAGAATAATAAATAGAAATCAACGAATCACAAAGAAATAGTATTATACATAATGCTTTATACATGTATATRAATTATGCACAGAATAATTCAATATTTTGTTTTCTCTAGGTTAGATTACTGTAATACCTTACAGTTTTAATGGTAAGCAATCAGAGGTCTTAATGAATCAATATGGCTAATCACATAGAAACCATTTAATTACCATGCAGCATAGGTGATCTTTTATGATCTGCAGCACGTGCTACAACTTATTGGGACCTATAATAATGAGGGCTAAAGCAGGTGCAATTGGTTTCATCTGTTCACTGGTCTTTTTAATAACACTTTACACTGCATTTGCATTCATCTCCACTCTATCACATGACAATCCTAGGTTGCTCGCAAGCCAGTGTCCACCTTCTGGCTCTTTGTTGTAATTATATTKTCAAAACTTGCCCTGTCACAGTCCCCACTGGCACAGTGCCCTTAAACCACTATAGGACAAGAGCATACCTCACAAACCGTTCTCAACCTCATCCCACCCCTCTCTCAGTCAACTCTCATATCTAATTCATTATTCAGTGGATAACATGACCTCATGCTATTGACTGAAACCATATACTGTGGAAAAATATGCAAAACTGGAGGAAATACAGTAGGGGAAGGGCAAACACCTTTAATGGCACTGTAATCTTATCCAATCAGCACATTTTGAATACAGCATTAAATCATCATTCAGAGACTACCCAACACCTTGTCCTCAGGATAAATAATTCTATCTACATTGTTTCTAAAAACTACATTAATTAGTACATTAGTTCTAAACTCTACATTAGTTTTTTTTTTTTTTTTCCAAGTAAAAATTCTTGTCTCGTTTAAGCTCATTTCAATCAGCCATTGCTTGCTGGAACATGATTTGCTAATGCTTTGTTTCTTTAACTGCCTTGCCACGTAAAATTGTCATTTTTAGGATTATTAGTTAAAGCAATGTTAAATCTAATTAAAATGGGCTCTTCATTCACTTACCTGCAGCAAGAGTAACATTAGTTTTCTTGTGTTTGTCTGCTGTGTGCTCTTCTGTACGTGATTTAAAATGTTTCCTGAGTCAGAGAGACGCAAAAGAAAAAAAAACCTGATCTGCAGGTTTAGTAACATCTTACACACCTTTAACACATGACTCTTAGTCATGTGACGATTTTAGTCTGAAGTCATGGAGGTTTTCTTAATACTAATCGGCCATAACATTATGAGCACTGACACGTGACTTGAATAATGATCAACTATATACCAGAAAACTGGAGTTGAGATCATGAGCACCCAAGGCTCATCTACTGTATGCCCACAGAGACCAAAGGCCAGACCGTCCAGTCCAATACCMCCGAAAAAAGGCAATGCAGCACAATCTGTCAAAAAAGTAATTGCTGTGCATAATAGAAAGTTATCAGAACTCCCAGAGCACTGTAGCCTGCTGTGTATAGAGCTTTGCAGACAAAGAGTCAATCTGATCTGCTGCCAATATCCCAGTGGCAGACACCACAAAACACCCCCAGAGGATCTTGTGGGGCCATTCCCAGAGGAGCCAGATCTGCACCTGGAATGTAAAAAAAAATATTGGTCTTAATGTTTTAATGTTATGGATGATCCGTGTATTTATTTATTGCTCTTAGTATTGTTTTATATAGTGTTAATATGTGTAAATCCATGGCGGTATGTAGCAGTGGGCCAGTGTAGCTCTTTGAGCACCCCTAGGTGGAAAAGCACCTAAAAAATAKAATTATTAGAAGTAATAAGTAACGTCTATACCGCTTTATCCCGTATACAGGGTTGTTTGGGCCTGGAGCCTATTCCAGGAACTTAGGGCATGAGGTGGGGTACACTCTAAATGGGGTGCCAATTTATCGTAGGGCACACGCATAAAACACACGCATACAATGGGGCAATTTGGGAATGCCAATTAACCTAATCTGCATGTCTTTGGACTGTGGAAGGAAACCTGAGCATCTGGAGGAAACCAACCAAGCATGTATAGAACATGCAAACTTCACACACACAGACGCGAGACGAGAATCGAACATGGACACAGGAGGTGCAARGCTAACAACTAYGCCTCTATGCCACCACTTTACATACAGTATACTGTAAATCYTTTTATTTATTTTATTTGTTTGTTTAAAAGAACAAAACAAAACATAGGGGTTATACATGCATTAAACATTCTACCCACATAGGTTAACTAAAATATGAGCTCATAATTATATTAAACAAGCAAAGTATACTATACTACTACGTGGTGATTCACTCGAAAAAGGCCCTGGATATTCTGTAATGACTCTCATTGGGACAAAGCCATTTTAACAACATACATTGTGCTCCACAGTTTATGGAGCTTTAAACATGAGGTGTCAGAGGGAATTTAGGAAGAAATATGATGTTCCGGACACATCCTCAAAGAGTGTTATTCAGAGAATGGTAAGGGAAACTGTAAACTCTATCCAAAAATGTTGCAGGACACAATTGGTAACATGCCACTTCGTCCATAGCAGTCGCCTACAAAATATCCGAGATGCCTTGCACAGGAGCCTGGGAGGTCTTGTTCAACATGTCAGAGAGCTGCAAAAAAGGGCAAAATTTCATGCGTATTACTGTATATCACCGTCATTCAGGAGCTCAAAGAAAGAGATAGTATCTGACTCTTTTCTCCCTGTCACTGGTTCTGGTAAACTCAGGAACATGAACGCTGTGTTGAAATATGTCTGGCAGAAAACGGAGATCATTTCCAGCATCGCATGTAATGCACTCGATTGCACATACATAAGGTATGTAGCGTATTTATTTGTTGGGTTCAGATTGATTCATAATAGAGAGAATTATTACAGAATATTCAGGGCCTCTCTCGARTGAATCACCCTGCACTACTAYTCACTCATCTACTCACCCTCTATAATGTTTATTCTGTGTAGGGTCACAGGAGGTAGTCTATTACAGGAGACTTAGGGTATGAGGTGAGGTACAGCCTGAATGGGGTGCCAATCCATTGCAGGGCACACCCATACACTCACACATTTGGAAATTCCAATTAGCTTAAGCTGCATGTTTTGGTACTGTGTGAGGAAACCTGGAAGAAACCCACCAAGCATGSAACATGCAAATTTCATGCACACAGACCCGAAGGCAGGACCTGAACCTTTGACTCTAGAAGTGCAAGGCCACAGTGGTCACCACTTTGCCAACGTGCTGCTGCTACTACTACTACTACTACTACTACTACTACTACTACTACTACTAATAATAATAATAATTATAATAATAAAAAAGTGATAAAGCTCTGAAAAAGACTCTCCAAGCCCTTTTAACAAATACTGCCCACAGTAATACACAGCCCACAGCAGTATATATTATATTATATATAATATATTAGTTTGTTCGCTCTGTGCTCTTATGTATTCACATCTGTAAATGATTTAAAATGTCACCAAAGTCAGACACGAAACATCATGGATTGTAGGCCATGTAGACTCTTTGATTTATAGAAGAGTTAGTCGTAGTGTTTAGTTAGATACATTACGTTTTAATTAGATACATTAAGCAACACTTGTAGTCCCACATTGAGGAAAAGGGAAAGGATCCCAAGAATCCCTTTTAGAATGCCAGATTGGATGCATGAAATTGAATGTACATTGTAAGAAATAAGACTAAACTGATTTGGATTTCTCTACTGCATTGGTTCCAGCACATATGGATGTCTGATTCTGTCTAGATAATGTTTTCAATTTGACCATTTTGATCATGCTGACTTACAAACAGAAGAATCTGTGCAAAGAGTGTTGCAAGGCCAACAGATTGTGAATCACAACAAATGAGCAAATTGAAAAACCATTACTCATTTTCCCCCATCTTCCCTCAACAAAGAATGCTGTAAAACACTTCTAACCAGAAAAGCACGTCTACATTCCTCCCTACAACTTCAATTCTGTATATGTATTGCCCAACATCATAAAAAGCACACCCAAAATTGATTGCATGGATTCCTGTGGTGCTTTGTTCATAAGTGGACTGCAAAACAAATGTGGAGACAACGTAAGCCACTAAACCACTTGCCAAGAAAAAAACAACTACAAATGAGGATCACACATGAAGTGAGTGTTAGCCATACAGTATATGCAGGCATGATATATTACAGTAGGTTCATTATTTTGTTCTGCTAGACTTTTCCATTTTCCATTTTATTTTTATCCATATAGCACAAGACTAGTGTTTACTTTATTAAGGTCTACTTTATCTGACCCATGTTTCATTATTTGTGTTTAAATGGTTTCCGTCTGCTGGGATGCTTACATTAGTGCCCCATTTGCACAGCATGCAGAGCTAACTGAGCTAAACCACCATACAGTATGCTGGCTAGCACTGTACAGTATATGCRTAATTCATAATGTGCAAATAGATTTGTTTTTATTCAACACTTCTACGCATGATCGATTGTACATTTTGTTGATCTTATTTGATTGTTGGTAGTTCTGTTAATCAAATACATCGGTTTTTGCATATCTATTTAATTAATTAACAAATTAATTAATAAATTAATTAAATTATTGTGAAAATAATGTCAATGTAATCAATCAAATTTAGTCTACAATTCTTACGTCACTACTACTTTCAACTTCTTTATTAGTTTTTCCTTTCTTTCTTTCCACCCGACGTTCCTAAAAGAAAAGAATAGGAAAGAATAAAAGCAGAAGCTCCAGCGCAAAATTTCCCATACGGTCATGGCAAATTTATATTTAATGACCAGAGGATTTCCAAACAGATTCATTTCGTACAGCCAGCACTAGGAGGCTATAGAGCTCAGGAAGAGGCTGTCCAAGMGAATGATTACATTTCCAATAAAGATGACTGCAAAAAGACAGGAGACAAGTCAAGAGATATTTCCTCCAAAGCATGGGGCAAGATATGGACATCGCTAGACAGGGACGTGTCCCACAGTATTGATTGGCTCTGAAATAATCGAACATTCAAGTTTTAACAATAGTGTATATTGGGCAGTAGATTCAGTAACTCGTGTAGATGGACATCACAAAATTCTTCGGATAAGCAGAGACAGGGAAACAGTAAGGGGAGAGAAGCAAGAGACAGAAATAAGCCAGAAACATTACATGAATTTGTGAAGGCTRTAGGAAGAAAAATGCTTTGTACTGTATTCATTTWAAAAAATCTTTTAATGGAACTTTCTCATAAGGACAGTAAGTACTGTACAGTATGTGTATGTTTATTTGAAATTGCTTTTATGATTGTATTTTGTATAGCACACTAACACAACAAAGCYTAAGCAACAAGGCTTTAACATAAAATGCAAAGAAAGTTTCAATGTATACGTAGATGTCCAAACATCGAGATGAATAAAAATGGTTGAAATCCATTCACCTTGATACTGCTTACAGTATTACATCGATTTGTTGTGTTCTGTCTATTTGCTTAACCAGAAATAGCTATGACTGCAATTCTTGACCATGGAATTGATATTGGCTGAAACGTCTTCTCGCTCCTTCAAGCGCAAACTCCCTGCTGACTCTAGGGCTCCAGGCTCAGTGCTGAGGTCCAAGCCTGCTGTGTGTGAAACTCAATCTAGTGCTCCTGGAGTGAGGGAAACACCTTGAAGCAACCTTAAAGCAGCCTGCTGACCTGTTAAAACTATAGCCAAAACGAACTCTAGTTTACAGGCTCCCAGGGACGTGACGGTGGTGGTTTAATCCCCAACTGCAGGGCGTAATAACTTTTAACCTAACCAAAAGGATGAATACACTGGAAGAGACTGCTAAACTTTGGGCACCGATACTATGATCCATTGAGCTTTGAGTTTAAAGATCCCTCTGCTCCAGTCATTAGTAAGGACATATACAGCAGAGTAAGGGTATGTTGGGCTCCAATGCATTTTTTTTTCCAAATACACAGAACAAGTTCCTAAAACAACAGGTCCAGTGGCCGCAGTACTTTGTGTAGGAATAGACCATCAAGTCACTTAAGGGACAGCTGGATTCAACATATAGATCTGCGATTCAAAAGAGTCATAACTTCGGGATAGAAAACAGGTGTACTGTGGGGAACGGTAAGTGAGAGAGGGGAAGATGTGAAATATTGGGGTGAACAAGCCAGACTGGGCAGATAAAGACCATTGAACAGCCTGCTTTACAGAAAGGAAAACTAATTCTCAATATGAGGAAATGAGACTGGAGCATAAAGTTTAGTTTGGTTTTCCCCATTTTKGTAATTTGCCAGTTACAGTACTATCCACATTTCTTTCCCCCTTTTTAAACCACCACTGCTCCTTATGCTATATCACAGGGCAGGTTAATACTCTTGAAAGCTCTTAAGCTCTATCCTAAAGCTCAAGTTTGAGAGGGTAGGGTAAGGGATTTGGAGATTTGGAGGAAAGCTCAAAGGCCCAACAATTTCAGTGTGGTGGCACTGGCGCTTGAACCACTAACCATCTGATCAGCCCAACACCCCAGCCACAGAGCTACTCCTGCYCCTGGAGCTAGAAAAGAAATAAATTGAAGTTGTCCAGCAGTTGTTCACAGCAGGCCTTGCTACAGTATGGCACAGAAAACGTGTTTGGAYGGGCTTATCACACTAGTAAAGAGAAAAAAAGACTTATTTAACCTTAAAATATATTTTCAAATGATTTCCATRTCACTTTCGTTCAGTTTAAATAACTGATTTGATGCTGCACCTGGAATTTAAACTCACAATCTATGGGAGAGAACACTCATGCTTTTCTGTTATACCTATCAGGACTACACATGTACCGATCCTGATCGAYCAGTTTAGTACTGCAACAGTGAAAGTTATTTATTTGTTTAATTMTTTTTGCCTTAAACCTGCTAATCAGCCTCAGCATATACTATACATAAACTCTTGATGGTGCAACAGAAAAGCATTTGCCACATCATTTCAAAATGAATCATAGTTTAACCATGAATGAATTAGTGTTCATATTTAAAAGCACAAAAATACAAGTGTTTAGAGATCTGACTAATTTCATTGGGTTTTCATTTAGTTGCTTACATTTTGTAAAAAAATTTAAAAGAGGCCTTCCCACACATTAATGCGGTTCATTTGTGGTACTTCAATATCCCTTACCAGAAACTACTCAGACCACCATGAACATGTGCTTGAAAGTCAAAATTTTATAGAAACTATTGGCTTACTTTTATGGAGCTGTTTTCAGATTCTTCTAACAAGTCATAAAGCAGATCTCACTCTGGATCGGCTAAAAGTCCTTGGCATTGCCAGTGTTCTTTTTTTTTGTTGTTGTTGCTGTACGACTGATGTAATAATCCTGGGCAAGTAATGACTAACTTCAAGTTAAAGCCAGAGATACGTATTCCCATCTTGTAATGACACTGCGTGGAAATCAAGACCAGATCTTGTAGTTTTGAAAAACAAGCATTTTCTGCTAAGATAGCCAGAGCAGTGGGAACTTCTGGCCATAGCCAAGTTCACAGCCAGTGTAATCCCTGTGAGCAGGCCAGCTATTCAGTAAGGGCCCCCCCACCCCAATGTGTACACACACTCAAAGTGAAACTTACAAGATCTTTTATACATAGTAAAAAGAAATAATACACATTTGCATGTCCTGTACATTTTCAGTGTGATGACCAATTRTGACATTAAGCAATTGCTTCCTCTAAAAGTCTTCATTCTACGGCAAAGCTTGGCAGCTCTAGCGCTGCTGGGCCGTGTCAAGACTTCCGCTGGGTTTTCATCCTCACTGACTGGTGCAAGATGTTGCAATTAGCAGGACATTTTGGCTTGGTTGTAACTTTCCCAAGCTCAGCCTTGCATCAGTGCCTGCAGGCAGGAGAGCTAGTGGTGTTTCGCAACGCTCTGTGAGAACCAGAGTGCGTGGAATGGAGGTGAATGGGCGAGACTTTGTGGAGAACGTCCATTGGCTGGTTACTGACACATGAAAATKAAAGCCTCATGAGTGAAAGGGCAACAAGAGTCTGTTGAAGTTATCCTGTATTTGATCTCTTATGTGGAGAAAGCACACAAAGCAAATCCGGCCACTGAAACCCCCTTCCTAGCTCTAGTCCTATTGAAATGTTTGTCACAAATGCCTTTTAGTTGTGTCAGGACATTTTACAAAGGGTTCAGGGAAGACACACAGCTGGAATGCGTTACTTACTGAACGGGCAAACTGGGAACACACTGAATGTCCTGGTACTTTTTCTTCTTGACAAAAGAGTGATATGCAGCATGCACTACAGTCATCCACGCACCATTGCAAAGGAATTAAAAACAGTGTCATGCTGAACCTTGTTCCCATTGCAGTGAAAAAGGTTATATGATGTGTGCTGTTGATAAATATTGCCAAAGGACTGAGCCCATATATTATATATGCTTATAAGCGCATTATAAAATATACAGTATTTAGCAGAACCATAACAAAGGAACCAATTCCTATGCCTAAAATCTTGTTAAAATCTAATTAGTTTGGTAATGATTAGTAACACAAACAACTTTGTTTTGTTGTTTGTGTTGGTGGATCTTTTGAGCTGAAATATTACTAAAAAGATATTTCAACAGATCTACTTACGAAACCAAAGGCTTTGTCAAATAAAAGTACAAAAAAAGCATTAGGCAACAAATCCACAAATCAACTACAGGTTGACAAGGTAAGGGGCTGGAATCCATTCTTATACACACCGCAAAAGTAACAGAATGCAGGATAAGCTAAATGATGATTTATTGGAAGGAAGGTTCCCCTGCTGTTGGTAAGGGGTCCGTGGTGGATCATTTTCTCTGAATAATTTCTCCCATTTGACTGGAAACTGCAGCTTAACTGCAACCATGACATTATGTTAACATCCTCCTGGTTATTCTCTCATRTSTCACTACCAGGGCAGATGAGCTGTCACTCAGAAGTAGGCCCTCAGAGATGAAAACCCTTATTCCCTGAAGCTCTTAGGATTTGACATGGATTTKAATGTTGACACGTTGCCAAAAACTTTCTTTTTCCATTTCTATGGTTCTGTCTGTACAACTACATGTGAGGGTCAATTAAAAATGMTGCTACTTCAGCTGTAGAATTTTTTTTTCATTAACTTTTAGAAACTACGAACATAATTTTTCAACATAATCTCTTTGCTATTCAAAAGATGTTGTGTAGAGCTTTCGTGTTTTAGACTGAGCTGCAAGCCAAGAATGCAACGCTGTGTTTACTTCTTTATCAGAACGGCACTTCTTTATCCTTATAGGGCTGCTTTTACGGCACCAAAAAGGCAATGGACCAAGATCAGGACTCTAGTGAGGATGCTTCAACAACTCAAAAGAAAGTTTTTGCATYGTTGACAGTGTGGGAAGATGTGTGCGGACATGGATCGTAATGCAAGATCACAACATCTTTGGACAGCAGTTCTCTGCTCTTAATCCAAAGTTTAGGCTCCAGCTTTTCATTAAGCATCTATCATTGAGCACTGTTCATTGTTCAACCTTTTTCCTGATAATGTTCCAAAACTGTTACTTGAGAAATCCAGAAAACTGTAAGCATCAATTTTCCAGCTAATGGCTGATTTTTTAACTTTCTTGGTTTTGATTGAGAATGTTTTCGTTCCATACTCTGCCATTTACTCTCTATGAATCCATGTCTCATCACCAGTAATAATTCTCTTTAAGAAACTTTCACCTGCCTTAGAGTATGAGTCCAATTTTATTTTAATTTTTTTACAGATATTCAAACGCTTCTGTTTATGCTCTTCACAACATCAAACCACAAAAAATCATCACTGCACACTGCTCAAATTACAAGTGGGGCATCCATTTTTGCTCGCACTGCAGTTACAAATGAACTGATGTAACATGTTCACACTGTTCACACAGCAGTGATTGGGAGACAGCAGCCTTGAACAGAAAGTTCAAGTTTTAATATAACCGGAGTGCGCATAATTTTTGACTTTTGTATTATATTTAAATATCTCTGCATGCAATTTTAGAAAATTCCAGAAT
>QMIH01004123.1:1837-22836 GCA_003987875.1 Clarias batrachus | reverse complement strand
ATATTTTAAGGAGATTGCAGTATTGCAGTGATGTATTTATTTTTTGCCCCTATGTTCCAGTACCTCAGTAGGACACATCCTGGTCTGAACACACACCTATTTTTTTCGAAGTTTTTTATTTTCCAGCTCCAGCTCYCTGATTCTCTCTCTGAGCTGCTCAACTTCATCCTCTGGATTCTCCTGTGCTGCTGCTCCTCCATCCTCCTGCACGTTCATCATGACCTCTGCATACATCTCTTGGAAACCTTCACAGAAACGTCTAAGCTCCTCTTCAGATCCAGACAGGCTGATTGTGAAGATGTCATGTACAGCACGTCTGTTAGTCAGCTGTAAAGACAGGTTGGTTGTAATCCTGCTCCGAATCACACTCATCCACACGCCGGGGTCGGACGGCCTGAACATCACCATTTGAAGTCTGCCGTCTAGGTACACTCTAAACAGAACATCTGGATTATCTTGGAGAGTTCCCTCTCTGTGTGCTTTTTTCTCGGCATCAGTCATTCGATCATAGTTAACTCCCTCATACATGTCCTTGACCCGGTTCATGTTCCCTGCCATGTTCCTCCTCTCACTCGCGCTCTGAGCAGCTCACTGAGTTCTTCTCCTTCTTATAGAAACATGTTGCGTAACCTCAGGAGGAGAGAGGAAAGGAAAACAAAACTGACTTTCCATCAGGTCACATGACCTTAAAGGGGGGGGGGGGCAGTAGGATTACACAGAGGGGTGTGGTTAGGACTGTATTTCAAATTTCCCTCACACATTGAAATGAAACTGGAATGAAAGTATGTTTTAGCAGGTTATATATATTTTTAAAATTTAAGTTGCAAGTTCTAAATTAAATGCTTATCATGTATAATGTCACACTACACATGTGAAAGCATGAACAATGAAAGCAGGATCATGTGGGAAACAAAAACACTTTCTCTGTTTGTGGAACAATTAATATAACGATATTTATGTTCATGGCAACAATGAAAGGGGAAAGAAAACGCTGATTCGTCAAGTGATTAGTTACGTTATTTAAGGTGATTTATTTATTATTTTGTTCATTAATTTCATTAAGTGATTCACCAATTGATTCTTTTTTTGTAATTTGTTAAATGGTTCATTGAGTCATTAAGGCACTATCAATTTATTTATTTATTTATTAAAAGATTCATGAAAAAGATTCATGAGAGTTCATGAAGTAATTAATTATTGCTGAATTAGTGATTTATTTATTCATTTAGTGATTAGGTGAATTATTAAATTATTTATTAAATGATTCATTAAGTGATTAATCAAGTGAGTCATTGAACGTTACATTAAGTATTTAACCAAGTGATTCATTTAGTGCTTTGTTAAATGATATATTCAGGGATTTATCAAGTGATGTGTAATATATACAGTATATTGACTCAGGGGGGTTGAATACAAATGCACGCTACACTTTTCAGATATTTATTTGTATAAATTATGAGCCACTTTGTGTTGGTCTAACACATGTTTCGTCTTTCTTTGACGCTCTGAACAGCTCAATGTCGAGATGAGGAAGGAGGAAAATAAAACGAAAACCGTATCAAGCAACCTTATAAATGGCAGATGTTCTTAAGCTTTGTTCTTACAAGTGAGTCATTCAGTGATTCAGCTGTAAAGAGCTGCAGCAGATTCTCCAAGATCTGACCAGAGAATTTCCTCATAAACATTTCCCAGATTTCTCCTGAGACTACTCTTTATTAAGCAAACTGTTGTCATACCAAAAACTGACTTAGTTTACTTTACTTAGTTAATAATATAAATTACTAGGGTTAATATGCGTCGTTGGCTGTTAAACAGTTTGTAGAAATAGTTAAAAGGCTAAATCTAATAATAATCTGATCTTTAACGTAATGAGTGATATTATTATTATTATTATTATTATTATTATTATTATTATTATTTGAGGTTGAAGTCCACGTCCATGTCCGTGTGTCTCTCTGTACAGCAGAACTCTCTGTCTCACTTATTAACACACAGAAATCACATTCTGTAAGGTYGAGTATCTGACGCCTTGTTTACACTAAGTTGTACTTCTTTGGTGCTCAGACAAATACACTCGCTGTTCGGTAATCGGAGAGAGAATCACAGATGAGAAATGGAAAAAGTCGATCAGATAAAGATGAAGTTTTGTCTTAAAACCACTCCAGCGTGTTAAAATTCACTTCTACCACTTCAGCGCTGTTATTTCAGCCAAAGTGACAATATGAACTAATCCCAGTCAAAATATTCACTTTATCTTTTCTCATTAATATCTATTGGTGCAGGTGTTTGTTTACACTGAGACAGTAGCGCATTAGTAGATTATTATAAAGTAGATTATTAAATCCCACACAGAACTGTTCATAACATCACTTTTACTCAACATTTAGATTTCACTGACGGTGAAGGTTAAACTTCAGGCAGAGATCTAAGTGCTGCAGAAGATTCAGTAAATTCTCTACAGACAGTTTTGTGTGATGTTGTGACAAAACCTGACTGGACAGACATACAGACATACAGACATACAGACAGACAGAAATTTTTCTGCGACTGGTTTAGGTTCCTCTAATTTATGAAATGAAAAATATATCATTGAAAAAGTGAGTTCTGACCCAATGTACAGACAAAACCTCTCTTTATAGATCTGACAGTATACTCTAACAAAATTCCACTACTATTATTATATGGGTCATACAGGTGAAGTGATGCTATAATACATTTGTAATCAATCAGATCAACATATTTCACAAAATTACCATTTTTCTGAGTGATTAGACATACACATTCATAAAACCTACAGTACAGTATATCAGAAATAAGATACAGGTCTCCTAAATGCTCTGTAAGAAATTTTTGGGAAAGAAATGCACCATTTTTGAATGATAAGGTTGTGGATTTTAATATGATATATGATAATATGTTGTGGATTTTCTTGGGAAAAATAGATTTCTGGATGATTGGTGATTCTGATTACAAAATATGGACTTCCACCACCTGTCCAAACTGGACTTTGGTCATACATTCTGACATGTTGCCAGTGATAACCCCTGGAGGGCGCTCTGTGCTCATGAACATATGTTTTGTGCAGGGACTTTTAAGCTGACTTTTGCTTTACTGTAGATTGCTTCACGTTCACAGGTGTAGGGCCTACTGATCAGCATCTTTAGTCAAGCTCTAGTATAATTTTGTATTTTGTCTAGCACTGAATCTGTCATGCATTTGTTTTGTTTGGTGGTGAAATTCCAGGTTAATTCATAGTGTCTAATGCCTGTTATATTTTGTTTTGTGAAAACGTATTTGCCTCTTCCTGATTTATTTATTTATTTTTTACATATTTGTTGCACTTACATGATTCAGATCGTCAAATTCTTTTTAATATTACACAAAGATAATCCGAGTAAATACTAAACATAGTTCTTGCATCATGATTTCATTGGCTGTATGTGAAAAAGTAATTGCCTCCAAAAATATTAACTACTTGTGCTTTCACAGCAATGTGGAGGAATTTTGGCCCATTCATCTTCTTAAAGCAGAATTGTTTTAATTCAGCCACATTGGATGTTTTTTATGCATGAAGAGTCTACTTAAGGTCATACCACAGCATCTCAATCCTAAAGTCCACAGCTCTCCACATTTCTTTTGAACCATTCAAAAGAGGTGGACTTGCTGATGTATTTTGAATCATTGTCCTGCCGTATAACCCAAGTGCACTGCGAAGCCCCAGACCATCACACTACCACCACCACCATGTTTGACTGTTGTATGATGCTCTTTTTAGGAAACGCAGTGTTAGTTTTACACCAGATGTAACGGTTGCATTACATTCAGCAGATGCCCTTATCCAGGGCGACTTACATTTTTATCTTATTAATTATTTTTCTCATTTATCTCATTATACAGCTAAGGGCCCAACAGTGGCCACATGGTGGTTGTGGAGTTTGAACCTACTGTAGGACCTGCTGAACCATAGTCCAATGCCTTAACCACTGAGCTACCCCTAACTCCATGGTACACACAACTTCCAACAAGTAATTTTTTTGTATCGTCAGTCAGCAGAATATTTGCCCAAAAGTCTTAATCAAGATGTTTTTCTGGCAAATGTGAGACGAGCCTTTCTGTTCTTTTTGGTCAGCATCGGATTTCGCCTCTAAACTCTCCCACAGATGCTATTGTTGAGTTTCTTAACTGACCTTAGCAGAGGCCTGTAGTTCTTTAGATGTTGTTCTGGGTTCTTTTATGGGCTCCCAGATGAGTCATCGTCGTCTTGCTCTTGAAGTAATTTTGATCGGCTGATCGCTCCTTGGAAGGTTCACCACTATTCCAAGTTGTGTCTCCATTTGTGAATAATGGCTCTCAGCGTGGTTCACTGGCATCCCAAAGCCTTAAGAATTACTTAGTAACCCTTTCCAGACTGATACGTGTCAATCACTTTGTTTCGCATGTTTTTAAATTTCTTTAGATCTTTTGAATTTCTTGTTTGTGTTGCTTTTTAAGATCTTTTAGCATGCTTCACTTTGTCAGACAGGTTCTACGTAAGTGATTTAGACAGTTTGTGTATATCTTTTGTGTACTATTAACATTTGTTCGATGATCTCAATCATTTAAGTGTGACGAATCAAAAAACAAAACAAACAAACAAGCAAACAAACGAAATATTTTTCACAGAACTGTGTGTATCATACTCTTGATGCATTAAATACAAAAAGTATTCAAATATTTCAGAAAGACAAGATTTTTTGCTTACATCAAGCAAATGAAACATTAGAATGCCTGGAACTGGGTTAAGTACTACCTGGCACATTATTAAAACCTGAATGGAAAGAGCTAAATTGTCACTATTAAAAAAATCATGAATTGACATGATCAGAGATCACTTAAATAGTGATCACTGTTTAATAGTAAAAGAAAGAGCATTTCCATACAAACACAATGTGATGAGAACCCACAAGTTTCGGACAGAATTGCGATGCACCCATCATGTCCACTGTACGAGCCTCTGGAGACAGTGTTATGATCTGGGGTTGCTTCAGTCGCTCAGGTCGAGACTCAGCAACGTCATGTGGAAATTTAAATACGGCAATCAATATTTAGCATGAAGTCCTTCATTGTTCACAACATACTGGATACGCCTGGGCACAGAGTCAAAAAGCGCCTGCAGTACTCTGGTGGGACAATCCATGCTTGCGTTATCACTTCCTGAAGATCATCTGAAAACATTTGCAACACAGGTTTGCAATTCAAATGACATTTCCAGCGTTTTAGCCGTTTATTTGTGCAGAGATGGACACCCCGGGTTCAGAAAGTAAAAATCCTGCCACATATTTGCTCCGTCCGTTAACTAAACCAGCTGATTGTAATTAGCACATCTCTTCAGCCAGATAGAAGAGGAACTATAACACATGGCATACATTATGTTGTCTTAAAACTTTTTGCCACCACTGTATAGTCGAGGTGATTTAATATTTTAATGCATGGTTACAAATCCTTTGCAGTCACTGACTTCATAAAGTCTGGAAAGCCAAAGTTACCAGACACTGAGTTTGCTCCCTCGTGAAGCTCTGCCAGGCTTTAACTTCTGCTATTCTTCTGTTTATTGTTGGTGAAACTTGCCTTTAGCTTAGCAAGTAAAATGTAGTTCAGTAGGATTCGCATCAGGTTATTGGCTCGGACACTGAATAAAAATGTACTTCTTTGCCATAAATAAGAGTCTTTGGTTGCTTTTGAAGTTCAGGGTGCTTTGGGTCATTGTCCTACTGCACTGTCCTACTGCCCATTCAATTAGATTCTTAGTCATTTGACTAATGACTTTGAGAATTTGAGCACATTATATAGCCCTGTACTATTTAAAACCCTCATCCTGCTGCTTTGGTGGGCGTTCAAATCATCAATACATAGTTATACCTTATAAATACTAGCTCGATTGAACAATGTATTCTAATCAGACATGGTGGCATAGTGGTTAGTAGTGAGGTCGCACACCTCCAGGGTTTGAGAGTTCAGTTCCTGCCTCAGGTTTGAATGTTCTCCCCATGCTGGGTGGGTTTCCTCCGGTTACTCTTGTTTCCTCCCATAGTCCGTACACATACAGAGCTGGCTACAGTAACTGGCATTTCCAAAGACATGTGGAGTAGGTTAATCAGTTCCTAAGTTTCTAAGTTCCCAGTAGTGTTTGAGTGAGTGTGTGGTTGTGTGCCCTGAGATGCAATGGCACTCTGTCTGTTGTACCTCATGGGATAGGGAATATCTGGTATAGAGAAGGTTTCTTACTCAATGCCCTGAGGCAACTTGAGGAAGAAACTATGAGAAGCACCAGACTCAAAAGAAAACCCATTCTCATCTGGGTGACACTGAATAGCATGACCGTATATAAATCACTTCAGTAACTTTGATTTTATAGAAAAAGTGTAAATATATAAAAGGAAAAGTGATTTTTTAACATGAAGTCTAATTTGTTGAGGATACTGACCACTAATGAAGACTCAGGAACAAAATTGTTTATAGAAATTACAATTCAGAAATTGAAACTGAAATTTAAAAACTGTCCAAATCCACTAGGCTCAGGGTGAAACAGTAATTGCCACTAAAAATATTTACTGGTTGTGCCACCCTTGGCAGCAACAACTGCAATCAAGTGTTTGTGATAACTTCCATTGAGTGTTTCACATCACTGTGGAGGAATTTTGGGCCATTTGTCTTTGCAGAAAAGTTTTAATTCAGCCACATTGGAGGGTTTTCGAGCATAAGCAGCCTGTTTAAAGTCATGCCACAACATCTCATTCCTATTTAAGTCCGGACTTTGACAAGGCCTCTCCACATTTTGTTTTTATTTGAACCATTCAGAGGTGGACTTGCTGAGGTGTTCCAGATCATTGTCCTGCTGCTTAACCCAAGTGCGCTTGAGCTTGAGGTCACGGTCTGATGGTCAGGTTCTCAAAGTTCTCCAACTTCAGGTTCTCCTGGTAGAGTGCAGAATCCATAGTACTATTTAGTGTTCGAGTGAGTGTATGGTTGTGTGACCTACTGTATGATGCACTGGCACTTTGTCCAGGGTGTACCCCAATGCTCCGTGGGATAGGGAATAACCGGCATAGAGAAAGTTTCTTACTCAACGCCCTGAGACAACTTAAAAAGAAACCCTGATGATTGCAGGTTGTTCCTGATTCTATTTAATTCAATTCAATTTTATTTACATAGTACATTCAACAATGGTCATGGTCTCAAAAGAGCTTCACAAAATTAACAGAAAATGATGGAAATGTTTAGGACTGAAAAAAATGTGTACAGTATAGATCAAAATGAGAAAATTGTCCCTGATGAGCAAGCCAAGGGGCGACGGCGACTGTGGCAAGGAAAAACTCCCTGAGATGGCAATAGGAAGAAACCTTGAGAGGAACCAGACTTAACAGGGAACCCATCCTCATCTGGGTGAAAACGGATAGCAGGGATTGATCAGCATAATACTGTGTGTTAAGAGGCTGGACGTTCAATATAACATTTGAGTCTTAAAGAGTCAATTTCGTTCTTGGAGGCTCAGACAGAAATCTATTGATGGGAATTTCAGGCATGAACTAATGAACGACTGCAGTCTCAAGTCCTCAGAGAACAGCTGTCTGCATCACCCGTCCCCAGTCACCACACTTGTCTCAAGCAGTCCACACAGGGCCTCCATGCGACGAGATCTCCAACCAGAACCGGGGCACCGGGACGAGAGGGCAGTGGAGGTCTGGACCACTGGCAGCTCAGGGGCGGCATGTGCAGCTCAGCAGAGAGAGAGAGACAGGGAGAGCGCAAGAGAGAGGAGAGGAGAGAGCAGACGAGAAGAGAGATAACAGTTAGGCACAGTATGGTCACAGTCACATGATATACTGTATAAGATAAATGTATATTTAATGCAGAGTGCAAGCTGGAACTCTGACGGGACTAACTATAACATCATATCAGAACAATTTCAACCCTAAAATTATGCAACTGATTGCAGTCATAAGCCATCATAGAAAAACGATTTGTATCAAATGAAGTCTAAAGTTGTCTTCATGGTTGTAGCTGTAGATGTAGCTGTAAGAGAGAGAAAGAGAGAAGATTATGCTGAGTTAATTATGCTGACAGCCACGTATTGTGTAATGTCAGTGTATATTTTGATATTTTGTGCAGGGTGCGAACAGGAACTCTGGCAGGGCTAGCTAAGACAGCATAACTAAAAGGTTTACATTTCTTAAAGTTCAAATTTTTGCCATAGATTTTCTATTTTCTTGATAACCTCATGTTATTAATGTGCATGTGTATGTGATCGTCTTGTACCTAATTAATTTTGCAGCAGTATTAAACAAGAATATAGAATTACCTAGAGTATGTAAAGTCAAGGATGTTTTTGTCTGTACAGTTTAACTCAGGGGTCGGCAACCTTAAACACTCACAGAGCCATTTTGTAGAAGACCATATCAGGCTGCAGCTCCCACACTGACCCATCACCAGCACCAGCACCATGGAGTGACCTAGGCCATAGAGACCATACCAGATTCCTACCACATCACAATGCTGAGCAAGCAGCCATCAAATACCCACACCTGCATCCCATGGACCCTTCACCCCACGCCACCCCCACCACCACACAACCAACCAACCAGACCACAATGCAAATGCCCAGGCCAAATTTAATGAGGAAGGAAAGGAGATTTTGTTAAGGGGAAGTTAAATAGAAATTAGGAAGAAAGGCAGAGAAATGTAAAGCATGTGGAAAAAAAACCCTAATATGAATATGAGTTGTTAAGGTGTGCATGGCCTGAGCTGTGCAGGTATCTGGGACAAAGTAAAATTTTTTAGGAATGGGTCCCAGAAAGTAATGAAAGTGGTTGTGTATCTTTTATGGGTGGATTTTATTTTCTGTGATGTACTCTTTTAAAAGGTTAATCTATTGAGTGAAGTCTAATGATTTCTGGGTTCGATGTACTGTATTGTTTCCTGCTGTTAGTTAGAGAAGTAAGGAGCAGATTTCCATGTTTAAAAGGGAGAGAGTCAGCTTCTGTAGTGTTACAGAGTAAACAGAGGGATGGGGATGAGGGGATTGTACAGCTCAAAATAGTTGAGAGCTTATCTGTTACTGGTTTCCAAAATACAAGACCTTGTTGGCAAACCCAAATGGCGTGGAAGTAAATGTCTGTGCTACAGTACCTAAAGTGCATTGTTAACAGGTGTCCGTATCAGTAAACCCTATTTTAAACATTTTACCTTGGGAAATGGCAGGTACAGGTTCCTGTCCAAAAGTCTGGGTTGGGGTTTTTGTTCTAAGTTCATCCATTAGTTATAATAAGAGTCTTTTTCCGTATCCATCTGACTAGATGTAATTGGTTCGTTAAGATGTAATACTGGAGGTTTGGGGCTCCTAGTCCAGCTAATAATTTTTCTTTTTATAATGTTGACAGGAAGATTTGAGGTTTCTTATTTTTTGCCAGTAGATGTTTGAGGTTAGAGAATTGAAGGACTAAAACCATTTACTGTATCTGTGGCAGTTATGGGAACCATTGAAAACTTGAAGTAGGATTTTCGTTTTAAAGTGTAGCAATTTGACCAATGAGAGAGAGTGTTCGTTTGATCATCTTCTCTTTTTTAACAGAGATGTACAATTGAGGTTGAGGTCTGATAGCCTAGGGGTAATATTAAATAAATATTTAATGATGCCTGTGTGGAGTGGCAGGGTGAAAACCTAAGCCGTAGAATCCCAGCCGTAGAATATTCCAGTGTAATCTTTGAGAATGTGTTAATAATGTTGAATGTTTATTGTAAGGAGTTGTGGCGGTCCTTAACAGATCATCTGTGTAGAAACTGATGTGAATTAGTATGTTGTATTCCTTTAATGTTCTGGTTTTGTCATATTGGTGCTGCAAGTGGTTCTATGAAGATGGAACTTTGAAGTATAAAACTTTGTGACGTGATCCCATTTGTGTTTATTGGCCTTGGGTGAAATGTATAGATAAAACCAAACCTGTGTAGGGTGCTACAAAGAAATGTGTACATGTATGTACAATGATGTACAATTGACATCATCGAATGCTTTCTCTGCATCTAAAGATACAATTATTGGTTTCATCTGTTGTTGTTGTACAAGACTGACTACGTTTAATAATTTCTACATGTTATATGAAGTATTTCTATTTTAGTATTTGACTTTGGTGGATAAGCATTGATGTGAATGTCTAATTTAATGGGTAGTCATTTTCTTTAGGTCTGTATTTGTTAATGGAGGTGAGCAGTAACTTCCCCTTTTTTCTGATCATAAGCAATTAATTCCCTTCTCCATACTACTACACACTTTCTTTACGTTATACGGGTGCATGTTTTATTTTATCTCTCCCTTTTGTCTTATTAGTTTTGTCTTCTTAGTGATTCTTTGGCAGTGACAACTCTTTGGACATATTGACAGGTAATATTACAAGACTTAAAATGCAAATGTCACACTTTAAATGCACTCTAAACTGTTTAGCTGCTTTCTTTTAGGTGACAAAATGAAGGAAAACACGTCTTGCCATGGAACTGCTAAGCAGCCAATTGTCCGATTAATAAAAAGGGCCAAATTTAAAGTGTGCTGTAATTCAAACACCACTGACCTGATTTTTATATACGTATTTTTAAATATCCTCCTATTCTGTGATAGACAGCAGACCAAAAAAGATAACAGATTGAATGCTGCATCTTCCGATATCTAAGTAGGACACGTACCAATTGCCCCTCAAGCTCGATTATTTCCAGTATCAACAGCCTGATTCTAAATTGGAGCTCTTCAATTTGAGCCGCTCGGTTCCTCTGTACTTCCTCATTCCGAATTATTTCCATGGCCTCATTGTAGATCTGATCAAAACTGTCGCAGATACGCTGGAGTTCATGCTCAGAACCAGACAAGTTTATGATCGGTAAATGACCGTTTACATGACGTCTCTCGGTCAGCTGAAAAGACACATTTGATGAAATCCAGCTCTGAATCACCTGCGTCCACGCTTCAGAATTACTTGGCCTGAAGAGCAGCACATGGAGTTTGTCCTGTTGATAAATCCTAAAAAGAACATCTGGATGGCTGTGTAGAGTATTGTCTCTGTGTCTTTTTCTTTGTCCTTCAGTCAATTGACCCAGATTAACTCCCTCGTACATGTCCTGGACTGGGTTGCCTGCCATGTTTTGTCTTCCTCTTGTGTTGTGAGCGGCTCACTGACGAGTTGCATTCTTAAAGCAAAGATAATGCACAAGAGGAATGCGGAAAGGAAAGTGAAACTTCAGGTACGTCAGGTAACGTCATCTTAATTAAACATTATACTTACAAAAGAGACGGGGTGGGTATGTTACGACATGATTCTTCACAGAGAATCATTAAAATAAATAAATAAATAAATAAAAAATACTTGACCACACCATCAACCTTGATTTTTTTATTTATTTATTTTTTTTTTTTTTTTTTTTTACAATTTGACCACCGCTCATGACTGAAACCTATACATTCAAATAAATATTATGATATTCATAATAACAATAACAGTGAAACTTAAAAAAGACAGGTGAGTCATTAAGTGGTTCATCAAATTACTCATTAAATGATTCAGCTGTACAGACCT
Organism: Clarias batrachus; assembly: GCA_003987875.1. Taxonomy (NCBI): domain Eukaryota; kingdom Metazoa; phylum Chordata; class Actinopteri; order Siluriformes; family Clariidae; genus Clarias; species Clarias batrachus. Next base: position 11,242 of record QMIH01004123.1, on the reverse strand, counting down.
GCAACAGATTCCCCAAGAGTGCTGCACAAAAAACACTGCACACGTTTACCTGAGGCTCTTACTTTCTGTTTTAAAGCAAAGACTTGTCACACCAAAAACTACTTTCTTACTATTAACTGTACTTTATAATATTTAGTTTAGAATATAATACTCTACATATTTTACAACATGTGTTTTTACAACTTGTGCGTAAGACACAAATCTAAAAGTCACACAAATGTCATGACAATGTTGAATATTATGTGAAAATTAAACCAACGCTACAACAGTTGTAACTCATTAGATGCATTACACGATTACAACAATGTCCTTAAGACTAATTGTTTATCTGTCATCAATTTAAAATTTTAGATTTCTCACATTTACTCACATTTCCAAGTAAAAAAAATAAAAATAAAAATCCAACAACATATGACCAGGCTTTTCTCCTTAGACACCTTCAAGAGCTCATCCTCTCTCAGCATATACTGTACAGACTTATACATAAAAAAATCTATATTGATGAATAGATTCATTAAATGGTTTGCAACTGGCAATAAATCATCTTGACTTAATTTAAAATAAACAAATAAAATTAATAAAATAAAAAGTACGAAAAAAAGTGAATCTACTACAGAATGGCTTCAGAGACACAAAATCAGCATGGTCCATAATTCCTCCTGAACATTGTGCAGGTCTTATCCACAGTTACAGGAAATAACCAAATTCACTTTTTCCACTTTGTAGTGCAAGACAAAATCCAAACGCAAAGTCCATGTGAACAATGGGTTATACCCGACACACACAAATAGATGGAGAGCCTCATTAAAGTACACAATCTTTAAGCAAAGCTGAGCTGTTTGCTGTTTTGCAAAAGGTATAAAGTTACCCAACAGCAATGTGAAAAACTGGAAAGCATGCCAAAGTAAGGCCATTAAGTGACTGCATTGACACAAATAGTTAACAAATTATTTGCATTTAGTTTTATTTGAGTTATTAAAGCTCTGCAAATACTGCATGGTACTGATAGTTATTTTTTGAATTTAGGAGAAATATTGTCAGCAGTTCACAAAAAAAACAATACATGCACATATAAGAAAAAAAAAAAACGGATTATTTTGTAGTGATGTCTTATTTTTTCCAGAGCTGTGCAGATATGCATGTGTGTACCTGTATACTGTACACATACAGAATTTTTGGGAAAAACCCAAGGTCATTTCCAAAGTTTGGGCATGGACATAATTATGGGGAGGAAGCTAAGTTTAGATCAAGCTACAATTTGATGTGGTTTATCAATGTGTTAATGTTTTAGATGATTGTTATTGAACTTTTTTAATAATTACTTAATTATTTTATTGTGAATGATAAAATGTTAACACTGATCTATTATCTGAAAAGTTGCATGGCTTGTGCTTGTGGTGTACCAGCGACTAGTCCATGAATGTGTGGCAAGTCTTCACCATACTGACGTTAAACTACTCAGGAGAGTGTGAAACTCTGTCACTGTTAAAATATGTTGACATTTTAAAACAATATTGCTGCTAAAGGTCAAACAATTTTAATGAATCAGTGGATTAACACCTAAATATTTGCCTTAATATAAAAAACAACCTAATATAGGCATCTGGGTTTTACATGAAAATAGAATGGAGCAAATTTGTCAAAGTTAATTCTGAAAACTGGTCTGCTATTTAATAAGTTGCTTTCTTTACAGCCATGCAAATATTCTTCTATAATGTTATTTATTTATTAATTATAAGATATTTTATTGTAAAAAGTGAATGATTTTGTACAAAAATCATGTAGTCTTAAGAAAAACACTTATCAATTAGACTAATTGGGGGCTTTAATTTGCAAGGGAGCATAAAGAGTGGATTCTGGAGCATTGGCAAAAAGGTCATGGGGTCTTATGAGTACAGATGTACTTGTTTCAGAATGAAGGGTGCATCAGGGTAAGAAGACAGGTGGTCGAAGTGAAGCTCTCATCATGCCCAGTGTCTACTGTACAAGCCTGTGGGGGCAGTGTTACGATCTGGGGTCCAGATCTTAACCCCACTGAGAATATTTGGGAGGTGTTGGAGACGGCTTTATGCAATGATCCAACTCTCATAATCAATACAAGATCTTGGACAGAAATTAATGTAATGCTGGATGGAAATAAATGTTGTGACATTCCATAACTTTATCAAAACAATGCCATGGCCCTAATCAAAGCAAAAAGGCATCCAATTAAATAATAGTCAGTGTCTGACCTTTTTTGGGCACTTAATGGGCATGAGGCGAGATGGCGTAACTGGGACATGTGAAACATGAAGTTGATCCACCGCATAGTTTAGGGGAGCAAGAGTTTAATGGCACAGAGGTTGACAATTTTTGACAATCTTAATGATGGTGAAAGGCCCAATGTAACGGGGAGAGAGTTTACAGGAGATTGTCTTCAGCAGAATGTCTTGAGTAGCGAGCATGACTCTCTGCCTCACTCTGTACTTAGGGGCCTGAGAGCGACTGCAGGCAGCTTGTCTCTTGTAGCTTCTGCTGACCTGTAATAGCATCTTTCTAGCTTGCATCAAGGTCTTTCTGCAACAGCGGATGAAAGCTTGGGCTGACGGAACATTGACCTTCACCTCCTGGGAAGGAAAGAAGAGTGGTTGATGCCCTTAAATAGCTTGTGCAAGGAAGACAGATTGGTAGATGACGAGGCCTGGGAGTTGTGGGTGTATACTACCCAGGCCAGGAACTTGCTCCAAGAGGCAGCATCCCGAGAGGCCAGCTAGGACCATGTTGACATGTTTGAATCATGTGCAGATGTTCCATGCCACCACAAAGCTGGAGACGTCCTCTTTGAGATTGGGCCACCAAAAATGCTGCTGGTTCCTGGTCAGGGTTCGGGCTGAGCCAGGGTGGCAGGAGAGCTTTGAGCTGTGCGCCCACTCCAAGACCAGAGAATGCAGAAAGAGGGGAACAAAGAGACGATTAGGGGGTGTTTTGCTTGACTCACACCCCCTCATGAGCCAGGGCTTGTTTGACTTTGATCTCAATGCTGAACTCAGCAGCAGTGAGAAAATAGAGAGGAGGCAGAATAGTGTCATTGGCAGTGGAGTCGTGAGTGGCTGTGAACTGTCTTGAGAGGAGTCTGGCTTGGAGTTCTTTGAACCTAACGATAGGAGAGGGTGAAATTGAACCTAGAGAAAAAGAGGGACCACCGAGTCTGGTAAGCGTTAAGCCTCTTGGCACTCCATAGGTACTCGAGGATTTTGTGATCGGTACAGACGGAACCTCCAGCCCCTCTTGCCAGTGTCTTCACTCCTCCAGAGATAACTTGATGGCCAAGAGCTCGCGATCGCTGGTGCCATAATTTCTTCCAATGGGCCTTAATCATTGAGAGAAGAAGGAGCAGGGGTGCAGGTAGTTATCATGCATGATCCTCTGGGAAAGGATGTCCCCTGTGCTGGAGGCGCTGACCTCCATGACGAACTGACATGACGGGTCCAAAATAGCGAGGATGGGGGTGACAGTTACAGAGGGAGGTGTTACAGAGGGAGGTGTTCAGGCCCAGCAGGCTCAGCTTCCTGATCAGTTGTTGGGGGATGATAGTGTTGAATGCTGAGCTGAAATATATGTACAGCATTCAAACGTACGTGTCCTTATTGTCCAAGTGTGTCCGTGCCAGGTGGAGTGTGGTGGAGATGGCGTCGTCCATTGAGCGGTTAGTACGGTACGCAAACTGCAGTGGGTCCAGTGAGAGGGGCAGCAGGGTCTTGATGTGTCTCATAACGAGCCGCTCGAAGCACTTCATGATGGTATGTGTAAGTGCAACGGGATGGTAGTCATTGAGACAGGACACAGAAGACTTCTTCAGCACGGGGACAATGGTGGTGGCATTGAAGCATGTGGGAATGACGGCGCTGCTCAGAGAGATGTTGAAGATGTCTGTGCGAACATCTGCCAGCTGTTCTGCACATTCTCTGAGCACTCTGCCTGGAATGTTGTCTGGTCCAGCAGCTTTACGTGGGTTGACTTTGCGTAGAGTTTTCCTCACATCAGCTGTAGCGAGCCACAGCACCTGGTCGTTCAGAGGAGGGGTGGTCTTCCTCGCCACCACGTCGTTCTGCCTGTCGAACCGAGCGTAGAAGTTGTTCAGCGCATCTGGAAGGGAGCCGTCACAGGCAGGTGATGTTGTCCTGTAGTTAGTGATGGCTTGTATGCCCTGCCACATGCGCCGTGTGTCACTGCTCTCCCTGAAGTGATTGTGGATCCTCTGGGCGTGTGCACCCTTCGCCTCTCTGATGGCCCAGGACAGTTTGGCCCTTACTCTTCTAAGGGCCATCTTGTCTCCTGCTTTGAAGGCAGAGTCCCGAGTTCTCAGAAGTGCCCTCACCTCCGCAGTAATCCACGGTTTCTGGTTGGGTCGTGAGATGATGCTCTTGGAGACAGTGATGTCATCGGTGCACTTGTTGATGTAGCTGGTCACTGATGATGTGTACTCCTCCAAGTCAGTGAAGTCGCCGTAAGTTGCAGCCTCCCTAAACATGTTCCAGTCAGTGTTCTCAAAACAGTCCTGAAGAGCAGAGATGGCTCCTGCTGGCCAGGTTTTCACCTGCTTCAGAACTGGTTTTGAATGCCTGACGAGTGCTCTGTATGCTGGAATTAGCATAACAGAGATGTGGTCTGAGTAGCCGAGGTGGGGGCGGGGCTCTGCCCGATATGCGCCGGGGATGTTTGTGTAAANGGGGCTCTGCCCGATAGGCGCCGGGGATGTTTGTGTAAACAAGATCCAGCATGTTTTCCCCTCTCGTTGCAAAGTCCACATACTGATGGAATTTAGGAAGCACTGACTTGATATTTGCATGGTTGAAATCTCCAGCAACAATAAACAGTCCATCCGGGTGTGTATTTTGCAGTTCACTGATCTTTGCATACAGTTCCCATAGCGCTTCCTTAGCATTAGCACTAAGTGGAATGTACACTCTGGTAATGAAAATAGTGGTGAATTCCCGCGGTAAATCTGCAAAGATCTGCATCTAACAGTCACAATCTCCACCAATGATGAGCAAAAGCTAGAAACTAGCACCGAGTTCTTACACCATTTTGTGTTGATGTAAACGCACAAACCACCACCGCGAGTCTTACCACACAGAGCTGTGTTCCTGTCGGCGCGAAACGAGGCTAGTCCGTCTAGCTGAATGGCGGCGTCCGGTACTCTGTCGCTGAGCCATGTCTCTGTGAAAACAAAGACGCAGCAGTCTCTAACCTCACGCTGTGTAGCCTGCTGGAGTCGGATGTAGTCCAGTTTATTGTCCAGGGAGCAGACATCGGATAAGATGATGGACGGAAGAGCCGGCCGGCTAGGGTTTGTTTTTAGTGGGACTTCCGCCCGCTTGCCGCGCTTTCCTCTTCCTCGTGCACCGCTTCCGATTTCCCCTTCTCCGGCCGCCGGCATCAGGCAATGCCGAGGCCTCGAGGCCTGGTTCATGCAGCAAGCCGAGCTCGTGTAGCTTTTCTCGCAGCTCATCGTGGATGTCGTTTGCCAGGTTGTTAAAGTAGAAAAGTGTCTGGCGGAGATAAGTACGGACTCCAGTTGCGCCAATGTCCATACAAAGTAAAATAAACGCGCTATACACAAAAATAAACAACATAGCACCATTTTGCCTCCAGAGCGGCCGCTGCGTGCTACTGCCGCGCCGTCATCTTGTGTGTGTGATTCGCTGGCTGGATTATTCTGTCATGGGGTGGAGCAGAATGAGGTGAATTCAAGCCCAGATGAATACGTACAGTATGAGCCTCTATTGAGTCCTCACTGAAATACATCTTTAATATATTTAGATGTCAGTCTGTCGCAGAAAATAACCTTTTAATTTCAGCATTTTTCATATTATTTTTAATAATAAAAGGACAAAGAATGCTTTGGGAATGTAATGAATAATTAGTGTTTTAGACACCATATTAGTCCAAGTGTATGATGTGTTTGCAAAAATAAACCTACAGGATATGTATGTGTTAAAGCATCTGGATGATCAACAGTGTATCCTAAAGTGCTTTCAGTTCAAAAACTAGAAAATAGCAAAATTCAAAAGCTATTTATTTCTAGTTTTCTTTTTTATTTCTTCATTTCTAGTTTTCTTTAATTCTTAATATTTCTTTAGTTCAAAAGCTACAGTATTTATTTAGCAAAAACAAACAAAAATAAATGATAAATGTAAGTTATACATTTTCTGCATGTACTGCTGTACCTTTCATATACAGGGTGGGCCAAAAGTAGGGTTACAGTTACTTCATTATCTGCTTCACTTTCACGATCACGTTTTAGATATAAAAAAAATATTATCAAGAAGGTGGACTCTTTGAGCACTTGAGAGATTAAATGTTCAATGTAAAATGTCTAATATGTAATGATAATATATGTAAATAAAAGTCTAAATTTCTAATAAAGGAAAAATGTTTAAGTGTTAACTGTAACCCTACTTTTGGCCCACCCTGTATAAATCATGTAGCAAAATAAGGAGAGGACAGAAGGTGTTGATTAGTTTCCTGTTACAGTACAGCTGCAAATCACAGCTTTATATTAATGCACTGGTTCTAATGCATTCTTACTCTATACTGAAAAACTATACAGGAATTTATATTGCATGAGCTAATAATACACAGATAAAGAGAAAGGCGTGGCCTGACTATGATTATGTATTGGGTGAGGATGATGATGTATGGTGTCTGTATTGTGTTATATATCATGCTTATACTCAGATATGGCATGTGGATGAAGAGTTATGTCATATATATGGCCTGATAAATTGTATATATGTGTTTCATTATTGTTTTCATAGTAACAGTTTATTCACAGGGACTTGAATGGAGAATGATTAAAAACATGTAGTTGTGAATGTTGGAGTAATAGTAGTCATTAGGGTGATTTATAGTGTCAGAGATAAAGCTTCTGTGTAAATTTACTAATGTAAAGGCACCGTTCCTAATAAAGTGGACGGTGATTGTATATATATACATGAACCCATACGCATTAGGTGTAAATTCTGTGCACATCCAAAACACTTCAACTGGAAGAGCTGCTGATATGTTAGTTCTCAATACACGTCGTGTGATTTGTTTTGGGTTTGGTCCTGCTCACATAACACTGGACTGGGATGATGGCGCCATCTACTTGACAAATGTGTGTACATTCAGCAATAAAAATGATTGAAGGGTCTCTATAATCCTTCAGGAAAATGCACTTTATTATGTGATAATTAAACAAAATATTAAATATTATAAAATGTTTATTAGATATAGAAAAAGACAGAACCTGGAAACTGTATTATAATGTACAGTTAATTAAATAAAGATTAAGTTAATTATGGAGATGTTAAATCCGTTTATTACATCTTGCACACTTTACATAAAATTAAAACAAAAAATAATGAAGTGTAAGTATTTGTGACAATTTTTCAGTATTTAGTATTATAATATTATATGTAAAAGTAGCTCTATCCACTCCCACTGCAGCGATGGAAAGAGAGCAGAGAAACACAGGAGCTCGGGTTTGGACCTAATAAATACAAAAAAGAAAAGACATTATATTCAATCCTTTCAATACATTCAATCCTTTTTATGCATACATAAAATATATAGTATTTTCCCATTTAGGACCTAATTTAACTTCATTAAATATTAAAGTATTTAAAAAATCCATTATGAGCTAAACAAAAATAGAGAGAAATATTTGTATATATTTTTTTAAACTTTAGTCAATTTATTTATTTACTTATTTATTTATTTCTGCCCAATATTTGTTTAATAAACATTAATAATAGTAATGAGGTAAGTAACCACAAACAAACAAACAAACAAACAAACAAACAACAACAACAAAAAAATATATATACTGGCGATCAAAATTAGAGAACAATTTATAAACAATTGAACAATTCTGAAATAATGTCATCTTCACTGCTCGACAGTTGAAGGAGTTTTTGTCCTGTCTATACCATGCTACCAGACCACCTTTTCCACAAAATAACTAAGGCATTCCAACAAAAAACATTATTTTGCAGAAAACACACTGATCAAAATTAGAGAACACTTTCAGATACGTCCCAGTTATTGGTGTTAATCTGGCATTTGGTCCTAATTTCCTTGATTATCTGTCAACCCCTATTTAACTGGCAGCCTAACTTCCAGTTTCACTGACTCTGCAAGATGGTTGAAAGCCTCCGGCAGCAGGTTGTCCAGATGAAGGCCAAAGGGATGACCCTATCAGCCATAGCAAGACAAGTTGGTTGTTCCAAATCTGTGATTTCATGAATATTGAATCTTTACAACATCACAAACTCATTCAAGTCACCCAAGAAGGCTGATCGTCCACGGAAGAGAGGACAGTGATACTGTGGAGGATCTCAATGGCCAATCGTTTCCACACTGCAGCTGGACTTGCTCACCAGTTCAGCGCTGAACAGGGTAAAGATCTGTCTCGTCATACAGTGTCTCGACGTTTAAGAGCATTTGGACTGAAAGCCCACTTTGCAGTGACCAAACGTCTCATTAGCAGAAAGAATCAAAAGGCTAGACTAAGCTTTGCTGAGGAGCATGTTGTGTGGACAGAGAACTGGTCCAAAGTTCACTTCAGTGAAGAAAGCAAGTTTAATTTATTTGAGTCCTATGGGAAACATTATGTTCGACAACAAACTGGAGAAAGACTGAACCCAAAGTGTGTAAAGAAGTCAGTGAGAAGTGGAGGAGGAAGTGTCATGGTTTGGAGCATGTTTTCTGCAGCAGGACTTGGGCCTCTTATACAGCTACATGGCAGAGTGAATGCAAATGTTTATCAGAACCTTCTTCAACATCATATGGTTCCTTCCCTGCGTTCATCACCCAATCAGCCCGCAGTGTTCATGCAGGACAAYGCTCCATGTCACACAGCAAAACGGGTAAAGCAGTTCCTCTAAACTGAAAACATTGAAATAATGACATGGCCTGCCCAGAGTCCTGATCTCAACCCAATAGAGAACCTCTGGAAAATCCTTGGCGACAAAGTTATGGCCAAGAAACCCTCTACAGTCACCGAACTGTGGGGGAGACTGGAAGAAGAATGGACCAAAATCACACCAGAGCAGTGTGAGAGACTAGTGCTGTCCTGTGGCCGCAGATGTGCTGAAGTCATTCAGAGCAGAGGCCTGTACACKTCCTACTAATTGCTGACTGTTGTAACCTTCAGAAAATTTTGTTGTAATCTTTTTCCATGCTACAGTCATTGTTGTTCTCTAATTTTGATCAGTGTGTTTTCTGGAAAATTATGTTTTTGGTTGAAATGCCTTAGTTATTTTGTGGAAAAGATGTTCTGGCAGCATGGTATAGACAGGACAAAAACTCCTTCAACTGTTGAGCAGTGAAGATGACATTTCAGAATTGTTCAATTGTTTATAATTTGTTCTCTAATTT
>QMIH01004120.1:6076-24663 GCA_003987875.1 Clarias batrachus | reverse complement strand
AAAGCTGTGTTTAGCAAGCATTGAACAGATCAGACAGTGATGGCCAGATGGATAGCTATTCTCGAGAGAGAGAGAGAGAGAGAGAGAGAGAGAGAGATTCATCTTGTCCAGACTTATTAGCTCTACCTCTGTCCACATTATCTTCAAGACAGATGGCCTCCATGCTGTTATCTATATTAAACTCACTGCAGTGTCCAGGTCTCTATAATGCGAAGTCATCCTACATGACCTCTCACCTGACACCGGAACAAAAGTGATAAAGGGAAAGGGATGWTGTTCAGCTATAGTATAATGCTTCATTAGGAGAAACTGCAAGAATGTAGGATGGAAATTGCCTCTTCTCAAAAGCAACTGGAAGCAAGATAGACAATCCGATATACACAGGCGATAAAACCCACGTTACAGTTTCCCATGGAGACAGAAAGGCAGAATTATAATTGTAATAGTACAAACAGCAATCTCAATGGTGCTATGAGAAGACCAGAAAAAGTTTTTGTACTCATGATTTATTTTAATATGAACAAAAAAAATTACTATATACCAAATACTATAAGACATAAACGCTAAGTGTTTAATTTGCTTTATTCATGCTCTCAATTGTCTCAGATTAATAAAATTATTTCCTGTTCTAGTTTATTTGTGCGTTGTAGCTTAGAAAACAGTGCATCCACTATCCTTATTATACAGTACTATATGTTATACACCAATCGGCCACAACACTAACATCACCACCCGGTGAATTAAATAACATTGAAGTGCAGTTATATACTGGTGAAAGGATCACTGGCTTATTCATGCCTGTGGGGACCAAAGTTACTGCTGGCCATGATAGAAAGGTATCAGAACAACCGATGCACCACACACTGTCCCGTATGAGACTTAGMAGGAAGGAGTTCAAGGAAGGAGTTCAAGGTGGTTGATCCGGCCTCCAATTTCAAATCTTATCTTTGAAGTTGCTCATTATGCCATTTCTAAACCAACCACAATAAAGTTGTTTTTCTGAATAATAAGTATCAATAATAAAAATTATATATATAAAGCTGCAGGTGAAGGCAGATTTTATATACTGTAGATCCTCACACAGCTTGCCTTTGGATAGCATGCTTCTTGCAGCGCTTATAACAGTGATGAATTTTCCTCCACTTTTTTCTCTGGCAGTTGTCCAAAATAGCATGAGCTGCCAGTAGCGTTCAAAGTTAAAGTGAGGGAGCGATTCTGTGTTGGTGGTGAGGGCAAGGGAGTTAGAACGGTTAGAACTTTAGCAGAATGTGAAATGGAAAAATAAATAAATAAGTAAATGAACAAAATTCCTGAGGTGAAAAACCAACATGGAGATAAGTTTAAAAAACAATACAAGGCCAAAAAGAAATGTTTTCCCARTCTCCAACAATAGAAACAGAGAACAATGGCAAGACAAAAAAGTCACCAAACACCACGAGTCTAGTGCATTTYTGTAGTATAAAAATCAACCTTCAAACGGGATTCACAATTTGTTTGAAAGACCTACATTAAAGAAGTTCATSCTGGCAGTGAAAAACGTGCTGTTGTCAAATGGGAGCAAAATGTCAAATCAAATTTGCCTAGAAAAACAAAAAATTCTTGCAATCCTGATGTAAAAATATGATGCTACAGTACATGAAGGTTGCTTGGAGTATACTTTGTGGCTTGGATCGAGTTTTATAGACTAAAACATGGATGCCTCTGGCAGAAGGTTAAGCCTCGGATATACTGTACAGTAGAGGAATCATTTATCAAGATATTGAAGTCGAGCGGATAATACAAGAGCACTAAATGTTTGACATGGAGGAGTATAGATCATTGTAGATCTCTSCAGAGTTCCAGGCAAAGAGTCYTTTCATTATGTTTATGCCTAACTTGTTTWTAMTAATYTGTCATTGATTCATATCAGTCATGGGGTGGGTGGAACATCAGACTATCACCTGACACTATGCCTACACAGACATAGTCAAGAGGAAATTTAGCACGGCTAAAGCAACTACTGGCATTATTTCGGGGAGAAGGAGGACACCAAAGAACTCAGAGGAAACAMCGCTTTAACACTGGAAGAAGGTGTGTATAACCCACAAGCCTCCATGAGCTACTCAGTTATTGATATATTGACAAATTGATATATTGACTATTGATTGGCCCATAAACTGTCTATGACATGATGGATTAAAATGATTTAATGGACATTATGTATTTGCTAGCTGTTTGACATTGTACTCTATTAGACTGTCATTTAATATTGCCTGCTGCAGGGGAAGATATAGCAGATCAAAATAGTAGATAAAATGAAACATTATCATGTTTCTGACAAATAATGCAGCTTTAAGTCTAGTGACTCTTCCTGATACCATACAATATAAGCATGCACACATACAGTATCTCACATGAGGGGGTCAATAATTATGATGCTAACTTTACTGTAGATTACAAAAAAAAAAAGTTTAAATGTTAAAAATCATGATACATGGTATGTTTCCCCCTCTATATAGAGGTAACAAATAACATGATAATATTAAAATAATTGAAGAAACTGTGCTGCTTTTTAATGTAAATTACTATTGGAATATTATAACAATATAACATGAGAATACATACTGCATTACAAATATTCAGTCATTGTGTTAAAAAGAGCAAACCATATCATCTTTTGTGTCGGCAAATTTCTAATGCATCGATCTGAAAGCAGATTTGTGTTGAGTTCAATAAAGTGCATATTAAATGAAAAAAAGCATAGCTCAGGAGGTTTCTGCAGAAGAAAGGATTCAAATTAGAGCAAGAGGCACACAGAAAGATAGGATGGGGGTGGATATTATCATGTAGAGGTAGTTTTAGATCATTTCAAGAATCCACATAATTCTCTTTTCTTTCTTATGTCCTGAGTGGTAAGTGAAACCGTGACCCTCTTCTTTCCTATATAACCCCCCCCCCCCTTTTTCTTAGTGTTAAGGTTTGTCAGGGAGTTTTTGAGATATTAAACATACAGCGGTATTCAAGAGATATACTGTATAGTTGACATGGGTCTTAAATACTGCTACAGAACAGTAGTGCAAAACTTTGGTAAATCACTGCAGGTCACAATATTCTTGTGAGGAACAGAAGCTATTGTATGCTTTGGGTTGTTTTATACCTGGAAACATTAAACTCATTTATTTTAGATCCAGCACCTTTAAACAGCACCTTTGCTTTGAAAGGGCTTGTAAATACTGCTTAAGGATACACTGATACAGAAGATATACTGCGCACAATGAGTTCTTGGGTAGTGACAGAGCCAAGATGTACTGTATGATCTATTCACCATAGAAAGGAATAAAACGCAATTGGCCACTTTCCCAGAAGCTGGTACAGAAGCCTTGCTCTCTCTCTCTCTCTCTCTCTCTCTCTCTCTCTCTCTCCCTCTCCCGCTCAAATAGCTGTCCATCTGGCCATCACTGCCTGATCCATTCAGTGCTTGCTAAACACAACATTTTGTGTATTCCAGAACAACAAATTGATTTGGTTGATTTGGGCCAACAAATCATTTAGGCTGTCTCTCTGTCTCTCTCCATTCTATCTCTTATGGAAAAAATATTATGAGCCATAATAGGTTTCATAATGAATAGCAAATCAAAAGGTCAAGTGTGTGTGCAGCACTTGATCATGTGGGACTGTATAGTAATGGACATACATTAATCTTTGGTCAGGTTTACAGTGGGTTCAATGCAATGCAATATGGTATAAATAATACCTGCTTTAAAGTGGAATGCTACATTTATATTGTCAAAAGTATTCACTCAATGGCCTTCACATGAATATAAACTTGAGTAACATCAAATTCTTAATCCACAGGGTTTAAGATGATCTTGGCCCAGCCTTTGCAGCTATAATAACTTTTATAATTTTTGACCATTCTTCCAGAAGTGCATTTGTGAGGTCAGACACTAGGCCTGGCTTGTAGTGCTCTTATTCATTTATTCATCCCAAAGGTGTTCTATCAGGTTGAGGTCAGGACATCATGCAGGCCAGTCAAGTTGGAACAGGAAGAGCCGTCCCCAAACTGTTCCCACAAAGTTGGGAGCATGAAATTGTCCAAAAGTATAATGAAGCATTAAGATTTCCTTCCACTGGAGGTAAGGGGCCAAGCCCAACTCCTGAAAAATAAACCCACACCAGTTCCAAAATGAAATAACTACTACTACTACTACTACTACTACTAATAATAATAATAATAATGTAAAATGAATGACAACACATTTAACATGAATTATTTTACTATAACAGTACATGTTTATTATTATTATTATTATTATTATTATTATTATTATTATTATTATTATCAAATAAATATGCAATACTGAAGTACTAGAAGTGCTGCAAATGCTTAACTAATCATTGTAAGTAAATAAACAATCATTGTAACTAAATAATTAATTAATTCAGACAGATTGCAAAGTATCACTGTTCTGTATGATGGATATTCCACACCATTAAATATTATGTGCAATAGAAATGTATGAAAAACAAAAAGTATGCTATGTTAAGAGGAATAAACGACAAAATAAAACACTTCATTGTGCAGTTATAAGAAGTAAAATATCATTCAGACTGATGCTTGAACTGGCGGAGTGTAGGCTATAAAACAGCAATTTTAGGAGACTAATTTCAGAGAACTTAATTTCTCCACTGAGATATACTGTACAGTACCTCTCTTTTTCATCCCCTGGTCAAGAACTTCAATGTCCTTATTTAAACATCTCTCATCTTTTTTATGTGTTTTTATTGTTCTCGAGGTACAATGTGGTTAATTACACAGGACATGGGAAAGCTTAGTTTTTTGGCCTGATCACAGACAAAATGTGAGGTGGAAGATTTCTGCTCTGATCTCATGACCTCACAGTGATGTCTGTCTCACACACAAATATAAGATATTAAATATCTCTAAGATTCTGGAATAATAGTAGTGCAGCAGCTATGGTCATCTATTCATAGAAATAGCATAGATACCTCTATCAGTCAGAATTTAGTACTGTACTGTAAATTAGTTAATCACAGTACAGAGACAACACCTACTAATGTACTAAATGACCTCCTTTCAGCCTCTGATCAGGGTTACGTCACTATGCATGTTTTACTCGACCTCAGTGCAACTTTGGCACCATTGATCATAGTATTCTCCTTCACAGATTGGAAAATGTAGGAGGAATTAAGGGAACGGCCCTCCTGGCTCAAATTCTATTTAGCTGATCGTTATCATTTTGTAGATTTGAATGGTGACTATTTTGCATGTGCTCAAGTGGAGTTTGGTGTTCCACAGGGTTGGTTTTTAGGCCCATTGTTTTTTTGTCTTTACATGCTTCCCCTGGGCAACATACAGTACTTCATAGCATGGCATTAGTTTTTATTGTTATGCTGATGACACAGTTGTGTCCCAGCAAAACCAGATGAGAAAAACCAGTTTAATAAAGTTGAGCAATGTGTGAAGGACATAAGAGACTAGATGTTAATTAATTTCCTACTACTAAATCCTGATAAAACTGAATTTCTTGTTATAGCAGCTAGAAGCAAGCTTTTTGATCACACTGTAACTTTAGATGGTCTTTTTCTTCCACCAAGTGAAACTGTAAAAGACCTTTGCGTGATTATTGATTCCAGTCTTTCATTTGAAGCACATGTAGATAATATTACCAGGAGAGCATTCTTTCACCAAGAAAGAATATTGCCAAGATAAGGAATATAATGTCACTAAACGATGCAAAAAAAAATTAGTTCAMGCTTTTATACCCTCTAGGTTGGACTATTCTGATGCCTTCTATCTGGTTGTGCATAAACAAGCTTCAGTTGGTCCAGAATACAGCAGCGAAAGTCCTTATCAGAATCAGAAGATATAAGGACATGGCTCCTATCTTATTCACACTGCATTGGCTCCCAATTAAATTTTGCATTGATTATAAAATACTACCTTTGATGTATAAAGCATTAAATGGTCTCGCACAACAGTATCTGAGTCATTTGTCTCACAATCAGTGTCTTATGATCTGTCACGCCTACTTCGATTTTTTTTTTCTTTTCTTTTTCTTACAAAGCCCCAAGTTCCAGTTAATGTTCGGGATTCAGACACAGTCTCAGTGTTTAAGTCTAGGCTAAAAACGTATTATTATTAATTTATTATAATTATCTACGTATCATTTTGATTCATACACATTCACATTTCATACAAGCTTTTCTTTTGATTATGTAAAGCTGCTTTGCGAATAGAAGAATTGTTAAAAGCGCTATACAAATACAATTTCAATTGAAATAAATAAATTGAAATTGAAATATACATGCATACTGATGTTTACATTTTACTTTACTCTACCTTTAAAGGGTTCATAGTAACTTGCCTTTACCTAAATCTAAATAAACATAAAAATAAGTAAAGTGAACAAATTAAGATATTAGTCAGTAGTTTCTTAGAATGATGTTGAAGCCTGGTTGAATTCTCAAATCTGATGGGTCAGAACATGTGCATAATTTCTCTATAATAGCACAATAGGTCTATATTAATGCATTTGCTCTAATACATTATTTCTAGTTTCTATAATCGCTCAAACACGGACTCATTAGACGGATGCTATACATAACCTAAGACTAATGGTAAATATAGTTTTTAGAGCATGGTATTGTTTAACATTGGAAATGTATAAGACATTGTCTGTTTGAAAGCATACTCACTTTGTGGCAGTCAGAATTTCTTAGCACAAGCTAAGCTTCATGACAGATGATTTCATGCTTTCCAAGCTGTCGATAAAATGACAACCTGCATTGTGAGAGTGAGAGAGCAAGAGAGAGAGAGAGAGAGAGAGAGGGTGGTGTGTGGTAGTGAGGCAATGACAACAAGGAACTAAAATGTCTGACAGACGTTCCACAACATTAAATATAACTATAAACTGTTGGAAATGTGTGCTGTGTTGTACATTAATAAATGACAATGTGAACTTTGGCAAATGGCTGTGATACAAACAGAATATGATGCTCCAGAATGTGCTGTTAGACACAAATATGGCACTCAAATAAACTACATAAATTAATATAGATTTGCCTTTTTTTTTTTGGTGGTAATGCATATATTCACTCACTCATCATCTATACCGCTTAATCCTGTATTCAGGGTCATGGGGGCCTGGAGTCTATCCCAGGAGACTTAGGGCACATGGCAGGGTACACCCTGGTGCCAATCCATCACAGGGCACAGACACACACACACTCACTCATTCACACTCTACGGACAATTTGGGAACACCAATTAGCCTAACCTACATCTCTTTGGACTGTGGGAGGAAACCAGAGTACCCGGAGGAAACCCACCAAGCACGGGGAGAACATGCAAACTCCATACACACAGAGACGGGAATCGAGCCTGGCCGGGGATCGAACCCGGACCCTGGCGGTGCAAGGCGACAGTGCTAACCACTACAATGCCAATGCATATACTGGTTTTAAAAAAAACAAAAACAAAAAAAACATAAATACAGTACACAAATAGACTATATATATAATATATATCAATATAATCATATTTTGAATAAAACACATGGTTATTGTGCAAATTTAGACTTATTATGAACAGTGGAAAAACAAGTTATGATAAGATCACATGAGAGTTTTGACATTTTATGAAGAATTGTGTGAAACAGCTTTTCTCCTGCTTATTGTCTGCTGTGTGATCAGTTAATGAAGTGTGTCTCCGGTTTTGATCCATTCACATACTGCATGCTCTGCTGTGGTGTATATTTCAAAGCACTCTCAAAACACACACCCAGACCAGGTCAAACTGCTCTTTGGTTAGGTCACATTCCTATATGGGAATTTCATATAATGTACTGTACATAATAAGCTAACTAGTAAAATGTTCTGAATGGGCCAACAAGCAACAACGTTGTAAGCATTGAAAGTCATTCATGCCATTAATTTCTCTCTCTTGTAAATGCTCAAAGAGATATGTATATACAGTGGTACCTCAACATACAAATTTGATCTGTTTCAGAGGGTTTTAAGGTGACATTCCGTATTGCAAAACACATTTCCCATAGCAAATAATATAAAGGTGGATAATCCGTTTCAGTCATCCAACAATATTAGCAATATTACCAATTTCCAAAACTATAATCATATTTTTGCATATAAAACAATCAAACATTTAAAAAAGATACACAGATTTCCTGCCACGGTCAAATGACATGCAGAGTAGGCTATTTGGCGTATCCAAGTTCCTCATAGTGTGTAAGTGAGGTGTGTCCTTGTTTGCCCTTTTATTGAGGGTGTACCCCGTCTCATGCCCAGAGCCTCCTGGGGCAGGCTCCAGCTTTCACATGACTCTGAAAGGATAAGCAATATGGAGAATAAGTGAGCGTGAGTGTATGAGACATGGCCTTTAAACAATTAACAACACACGGCATTTCAGTGCTTGTTAAGTACATTTAGTAATTTTAGTGCTTTAAAACCTGATTATGTAAGAATCATAGCTCTAATAACAACAACACTGATAAACAGCCCAAATAATCATACTGTGAAGGTACTGTGAATCCAATCAGATGACATTAGATATAGTAGAAGGCATGTTGGACATTGCGAATATAGAGAGTTAATAGTAAGGCCCTGAAGGGTGTCTAGAATAAATGTGTGAAATGCTGTTGGATTCTGTCCCAATAAGCAATTTCTTCTTTGATAAATCAATGATAAGGCACAGAGCTTCTGGTGATCATAAAACTTTTACCAGCCCCTGAAATTACACACTGTAACACACATTCTTATGCCATCATTTTATCACATGTGCTGAAGCCATCCTGAATCACAGCATCATAATTTATTTTCATTTACCGCCAGTGGAGATGAAAACAATGAGCAGGTGTCCTGAGAATAAAGTGTCATTTCAATGTCAAAGTCTTTTTTTTTTCGATATCTAATAGATTACACCGAGTTATTTTTTTCCTTCTTCTTCTCCTTTGAGCCTTTGATACCTAGCAGATGAAAGATGATGATTCTGTTGTGCACTTCAGCTGAGTTACAAATCTTGGCATCTTCCTGGCATGTTTGAAGATCAAATTGTCTTGGTATTTTTTAAGCAGCTGCACACATATCACACATTCTTTTTTCAGTTTTTCTTAGTTCTTTTTTTTTTTTTACCTCTGAAATAAAATCGCAAAAAGTTTCTACTTACTGCCCAGATGCACCCTTCTATCTACCACCATATGCATATAGATGATGAAATAAAGCTAAACTAGAGTCTCTGTTCTGTTGTTGTGATGTGGGGGCATTTACTTAACTTACCTTTCTCACTTTGCCTGACATTCCTTGCTTGCTTGCTTGCCAGTCAATACAAAGATTTTCTGTATGACCACAGGCACTTTTGGCTTTGTCACTCGTTTCCATGCAGTGATTTGTTATACAACATGATGAAAAATTAGTTATAGGTAAAAGCCCGTGAATCCATTTAATGGCAGTTATTTAATAGGCACTGTGCTTATATATAATGGCACTGTAGTAATGCATGGATTAACCTCTATAGTAAAATCCTTGCTTATTAGCATACCTTGCAAGTTAACAGGATGTGCTGAGCATTTGGTGGATAAAACTCGTGGTGGATACAATATTTAGAAATACAAATTAAGTTATAGATGCAACTCGAAAAATTTGAATATCAAAATATCCTATGTGCAAAACTTTATTTATTTCAGTAATGCAACTTCAAAGGTGAATCTAATATATGAAATAGACTCGTTACATGCAAAGCAAGATAGTTCAAGCCTTGATTTGTCATAATTGAGATGATTATGGCTTACAGCTCATGAAAACCCCAAATCCGCAATCTCAGAAAATTAGAATATTACATGCAATCAATAACACAAGAACAATGTGCATAGAATGATGTCGGACCTCTGCAAAGTATAAGTATGCATATGTACTCAGTACTTGGTTTGGGCCCCTTTTGCAGCAATTACTGCCTCTATCGCATATATTACTTTCACCTTTTAAATTGCATTACGGAAATAAATGAAATGT
This sequence comes from Clarias batrachus, assembly GCA_003987875.1. NCBI lineage: Eukaryota > Metazoa > Chordata > Actinopteri > Siluriformes > Clariidae > Clarias > Clarias batrachus. Next base: position 14,637 of record QMIH01004120.1, on the reverse strand, counting down.
TGGATGATATTCTAATTTTTTGAGTTTCACCTGTATATGCATCAGTTGTGAGGTCTGGTCACTGGGTTCATACATGCCTTGCAAAAGTACTCATACCCCTTGAACTTTTCCACATTTTATCACATAACAACCACAAATATAAATGTATTTGATGTAATAGACCAATTCAAAGTGGCACATAATCATGAAGTGGAAGGAAAGTTATAGATTTTTTAAAATCTTATTAAAATTTTTTTTTTTAAATAAAAATCTGAAAAATGTAGTGTGCATTTGTATATTGCCACCTTTGCTCTGATACAACTAACTAAAATACCAATTGCCTTCAGAAGTCACATAATTAATAAATACTCTAGAGAGGTTTGTTAGCGAACATTATTGAACAAACATGAACACACCAGACAGGTCTGTAATAAAGTTGTGGAGATGTATAAAGCACGATAAGATTATTACAAATTTTTCCAATCGGACATGTAAAGAGTATGGCACAACGGCAAATCTTCCAAGACATGGCCATCCACTTAAACTGACAGGCCACGCAAGCAGCCAAGAGACCCCTGGGACCTCTGAAGGAGCTGCAGACTTCCACAGCTCAGGTGGGAGAATCTGTCCACAGGACAACTATTAGTAGTGCACACCACAACCGGGCCTTCATGGAAGAGTGGCAAGACGAAAGCCGTAAAACCGTTTGCAGTTTGCAACAAGCTATGTGAAACTGCAAAGACTTCTTATGACTTTCTTTATCTATAATTCCCAACACCCACAAACTGTCCTGTTCTCAGTTATTTGACTTCTGTTTACAACCACCTTCACACTTATGTATACAGTAGAGTAAGGACTCAGTTCACATGGCCATTGCAACGTTAATGCTCTGCTTGACATTACCAAGCCTTTGTATTTTCAGTTTGCCTATCTGATCTTGAGCTGATCTATATTTGTATAAATGTGTTGAGTTTCTGAGAGCCACTGCAGCCAAGACAAATTCTTTGTATGCTGTGTACATTTGGCCAATAAATCTGTTATTTGACTTATMTTTTTTGCCTGGTTTTCAGCCATACCTTTTAAACTTTACTTTGGGGTTGACTGCCTTTTGTCTTGATTTATTGATTGATTTATTGATCACGGGCACTCAAGGCTCATTTATGCCAGTGGAGAGCAAAGGCTAGCCGGTCCAGGTTGATTACACAGAAAATTAATGCAGTATACCTGACTGAAAAAAAGTAAATGGTGGCCATGATAGAAGGGCACCAGAACACTCAGTGCACCACAGCCTGCTGGTCACATGGCACAGCATACAAAAAGCCCAAGGTGACAGACCAGGCCTCCAAATTCCAAATTCCCTAGATACTACCCTGAATGATCACCCATGCGAAGCACAATACATGGAGGACCTGCTACCAATGTGCTGCTGCCAGACATCACAGCACACTCCAGAGGTCTTGTGGCATTTTGCCACGATGGGTAGGCATGATACTGGGCATAATATTTTGCATTGTAATATTATGTAATTTTTATTGTGTAAATGTAATGACACAAACATTATCTTTGTGTACCCAAGCACAGAGAACAGTCTTGATGTTTTTTCCCATTATTTTTTGTAAGAGTGAGTTGGTTTTATTTATATTGCTTGAAATGAACAGTTTCCTGTCTTCATTGGCATAACAAGTTCAAAATGCTTACATATACATTTCCATGAATAGCGTCCTTCAAAAAATTTTTAATTCTTCCATTTAAATTCTTTCATTTTTGTTCATCCAAACACATGGGTCCTCAAAGTTGGCCTTGAGAAGTTTATATTAGTAAGATACACTATGTGGCCTAAATGTTTTGTGGAGAACTGAGTGTTGAACTTCACATTCAAAGCCGCGGATATTATTAATCACTTTGCCACTTTACCAACCCCCACCTTTTTCTTTTTTATGTTTTTCCATTATATTTTGTGTGTGGCTTTGGCGATTGCCAATTCAGTGACATGAAGCGTAGTATGTAGCCATCACTACAATTAATAAAGATGTTTATTGAAGTTGTTCAGGTCATTGGCTTTGTGCGGTGGACACAAGCATTTGGACATGTATTGCAGGTTCTTATAATACTGTATGTGTAGCACATGTAAATAATGACTAAAATTTCAATGAATTTTCCTGACTAAAGCTTTAATGTAGTTCCTGATTTGACTTATTAATCACCATAAGTATTTGTCATAGCACTATTTTCTTTGATGCAAAATGATCCTATTTTTTTATAAAATGTGTAATAACCAAAACTTTAGTGCAGGTTGATAATTAATCAATGCACTCTCCATGGGTTTTATAAGGCTGTTTATTTGACCAAACTCTGGTTTCAGAAACATGTGAACAGTTTGACATTAAAATGATATAAATGTCATATTCCGATTTTCACTTGTATTCTAATGGGTACATCATGTACAGGGTGCCAATTCATTGCAAAGGGCACACATGCACACCCTCAATCCTGGAGGTGTGAAACCAAGTGCTAACCACCATTCCACCATGTGCCCTGTAATTAAACATTGCAATRTGTAATTTAAAAGATTTTGTGTTCAACAGTTGTCCTGGCAGTATGACTCATAATCACACCATAAGCTTCCTATTTTTTTTATTAACATTAAATTTCGTCTTTACATTGCCACAAATATGACTGCATACTGATTTTTACATTGAGACAAAACGTTCGCTATAATAAAACCTTTGCTATAATAATGTTATGCAAAATCATCCAAAGCTCACATTTCATATAACCAAAACCATTTTGATGCAGGTTTTAACATTTGTGCTTTTTAAAACCATTATGACTAAAAAAAGCAACATTTGAAGAATTTTCCCTAACAACATGAAAAATTGCATTTTTCCTCAAAGCTGGTAAAATGTAAATTTCTCATTTTGCTGTCAAACATTCTGTGTGTACTTTAATCAAGATCATTTGATGCTTGCATCCCAGATATTTATATGGCTTTTGATGRAATCAAGTTTACAAAGTATATTGACTTCTCCTCATGCACCAGACTTTTTTTTTCAGTTCCAGATCGTAATACCGACAAAATGTGGAGAAGCTGGTAAATATTCACATAACACATTACTATTATTAAGGTGAAGAGCAAATTTATTAGTTGCACTTTTTGTTTTTTTTTTTTTTCATTTTATTTCTCTGAAATCTAAATATACAGCTTGGCTTCATTGGATACTCAATGGCTATGAAAAGTGATGAAAAGATCTTTTCTAGCCAATAAATATGCCCGGAATGACACTGTAGAGTAACTGAAWATGTAAATGTGGAAATTAGCACCAGCCTGTGTTCGCTTAACATATTCCAGGACTATCTAAAGTCACCATACTTTTCAGGCATATTGCACTGGCACAGCATAAAATTTACATCAAAATTCATGAAGCTGCAGAAAAAGACCCCCTTCAACAGCAGAAGGAGCGAATAAAGTAGTGTAGTGTTTTGCTTGCAAACAAGGAAGGAAAAGTGAGAAAGGAACATGTCATACCTGTCAAATTTAGACAATTTGGTGGGCAGAAAGTAGACTGTGAGGAATTGGATTTGCCTGCACTGCTCGAACCCAATTACCGTCTCTGTCAGAGTAAACACTAAGGTTGCCCCTTGTCTACTTCTCCTTTTGTTTTACATACAAAGAGTGACTCAGGATGTGAGGAGATAATGAAATTCATTAAATATTAGGCTGAAAGTGGTGGACAAAATGAGAGCTTCTGCTTGACTGTTCATTGGAAGAAATTACATTTTTCTTTTTCATTGGCTTGATTGAAAATCTTTCCTCATGTTAATGAAAACTTGTTTTGATTTGTACAAAAATCATAACTGACGGGCTTTTTTTCCCCCCTTAACTTCTAGTAGCATATGTTGAATGTCATCATGAGCTTCCAGACAATTAGCTGACAACTTCTGACAAACCATTATTCATGTTTAGACAGTTCATATCCATTTATTAGCTTTGAGGCATTTTCAGGTAAGATTAACCTGTCTACAGGCAAAAAAAAAAAAAAAGAAAAAAGAAAAGAGAATCTAGTCTGGCCTGTTTGAGAAAATAAGAAATGCGACTAGAGTGCAATTGGGATGCAAGCATAAGCATGGGGGTGGAGGAAYGGTGGTGGGAGGTGATGGTAGGMTTGAGACGAGGGATGAGTCTCTTGGGGGTGTGTAGGCACAGAACTGAGAGATGTCTGTGTAAATTAGGTGCTTCGGTGGTCCCAGCTGAGCCCAATTACCTGGAGAATACAATCTCACATGCAACATAACACAGCCATCGATCCATTAGGGAGAACGAAAACAAGAGAARGAAGGCATGGCAAGGATCACAGAAAAAGGAAGCAATGCATATGAGGGGARAGGGATGAAAATGGAACGTATTGTCATCTAACCACATTCTTCTTAGTTCCAAACAGGATAGACAAATTACGTAGGATATAGGTCTAAAATGCAAAACCATTTATGTTCACATGTTGATTTTTTTTTTTTTTTCATATATATTTCTGAGTGACTATTGTTAGCTTATCCTGCTTACATGGCTACTCMTCGTAAAATTTTCTAAAAAATGTCTGATATAAATTCGGGATGAATAAAGAACAAAGTGTTGTAAACAACACTACCCTTACTATTCACATGCAYGTTGCATTTTTAGGGCACATATGTTAATTTCTAAGAACGTGCACAAGCTATTCACCAGGTGAAAGCAGGAGAAAGCAGGATATGGGTGGCAGCCATCATGTATGCGTAGTCCAGCTTTAGTCAACTGTCAACACCGCTACTGTGAAAAAGATGCCATGTGAACCGTTCTGGTGCTCCTCCTATTTGTACCTGCATTTGCATCTGTATGTATGGTAATCTCTAGTAACTGGAGTATTAAGTATGATTGCAGTATAATCAGCTCCACAGATATCATGCTTGCTTTCCAAAATATCTCACTTAACACTCTATTTTCTTCTGTGCGGCTGTGATGGTGAAAAAAAATCATCCACAATTGCCTGTATTTGTGCCAAAACACACGCATATTCGATGCAGAATAAAAGTGTGAATGCCTCTTCTGGGAGGTTTCTAGCCCTGAACTCATATCTTGGAGTGGATCAGTCCTTCAATTCCTTGCTTTTCACTCAGGGATKTGTGGGGCCTGAAGGGTTTCTGCTACTGGACAAATGCAGCAGAATTGTCTTTGCTTTTTTTTCTTCTTTCTGGTGAATTATGATTCTTTGTGCATTTATTTTCCTTTCCTTTATTGTGAAAAAGGAAATTGGTAGAGTGGGGTGAACATGCATGCTTACATGCTACAGTAACAACCTACAAACTTGCTGACTGCCAGAGAAATTACAGTCTTTTTTCACTGAAATCAATATTTACGATTAGCATGCGCTTATAATGTACTTGGAGCAAGGAACCAATGCACAACCACAGCAAGTTAAATGTCTCTAAATTACAGTACATCCACATGATACTTGAAGCAGTCTTTGCTTCACAAACATGAAGCATGAATTTCACATAAAGTTCTTTGTATTTTTATTATTATTTTTATATATTTTTATATGTCTGCCATTATCTCTTCTGGTCTCTTCCCTCACTCTTAAAGAATCTTGCCATAGGTTAAGGCACAAAGAATCCACCGCAATATCCTTCTTTGGGAGGAAAATGAAGGGTGCATTTGTCGGCCGCATTGTCAAATCAAAATTGGCCTTCAAATGCACCYCCAAAATGAGACAAACCTTAAATCCAAAACAAACAGGAAGTGAGTCTGGTCAGGAAAAATATCGGGAAAAAAATCAAACAAAGGAAAAGGTCAGTGAAGATCACAGGGATGACGGTGCAAAGAACACATGGCAAGAGCAGGGAATTCATCCATGACAAAACTAGATAAACCAAATAGAGAACTATGAAAGTGTTTAAAGACTTAACAACACAATGTAATAAGGAAAAAAGTGATGGATTGAAGAGGTTGTTTATTTATTTACTGAATCCACAGCAGCTCATTTTATATTAATAAATGCATGAAATGTGGACTATTTTGCATTTTCTAAATAGCACCTGCAATTGTTTTTWAAAAAAAAAGGAAAAAAGAAAAGAAAAACAGTAGGAAATGTTCGATTTTCTTTTGTGCTTAAATCCTGCTGATTGACATTATGCTGATTCTTATTATTTTTAACTGTACTTTGTTCCACTGTGTTCTGATGGGATTCTGTATATTCTGGCATAAAAGAAAAAAAATACTGGAAAGAGATAGATAAGCGGTACTCCTCGTCATGTGGAGACTCTTTATCATTTAATGAGCTATTGTTTCGGTCCACTTGTTCAGACTACAACAAAGAAAGAAGGAACAAATTAAGGTTCAAAACCAAGTCTGTATTTTATGTACAGTAAAGATATCGAGMGCTAATTAAATAGCCTGTGGTCATTATGTTGCAAATGTGCAGGACAGGGAAATTCTGAAAAACAAACAGTTGCGCACACAAACAGACAAACAGGAAACGCAAAGGAAAAAAAGGAAAAAAAAAAGGCATCACAATAAATAACCTTATTCTGCTGAGAAAAGATGACTATGAGCACAGAACATGAAGGAAAACTTCTTAAACAAAAAGAAGACAAAAGGACGTCTACACAGTAACCTGAACTTAATATTGAACCAGTGACTTTGGAAAATGAAGAGAAGGCTACCTGTTGCTTGATTCTATCTTAATTTAGTAATCCCAGTTGTTATTCCACACTCAGAAATACATTTTGCATCTTGATTGAACATGCTGAGAAATATGAACCATAATCTATGTGCATTTATAAACTACGAGGAATATTCCACCTACACATACATACACCACATTCTATTCAGTTTGCAGTCCTGAAACATTGTGGGAGTAAATTCTAATTCGAACAAGAGTGAAAAAATATAGATTTAAAAAAAAAAAAAAAAGATTGATCTTATTCCCAGTCTATGTCTGAAATAAATGATGGCAATCTCAGTGGAATGCCTTGAGTTGTCTCAATACTGGATCTTTATGTAAGAATAGTAAAAAATAAAAAAATAAAAAAAGTCAATTTAAAAAAAGTAAAAAAAAGAACATGAGCTAACAGAATCCTTTTTGTGTACAATTCAGTCCTACTGTAAATCAAACGAATGACGATCCCTGTAGTGACACTTGCATCTACACCTGTTTTTATCACCACTGCATACGGCACTATAAATAAGCTCCAACAGACCATTTGCATGCAAACTACTGTACATCAGCTAAACAGCTTTATATTTCMCACTTTTTACAGGAATGATAAGAAAGTTTAGGAAATAACACTTATAATGCAGGCCTTTATTTTTCAAAGTGTGATGGTTCTTAAATATTAGAGCCACCTTGYCTASACAGTAGCACTTTGCCTTGTTGCTTACACAGACTAATTTTGAGAATGTTAATTAACATRCAGATAAGCTATTGAGTCGGGGCYCATCCTGTCAAAATAAACAAACATTCTGTATCTTTACATGTTCTTTACAGTCCATTGACTTCAACCGACACTTGTGATGAAATATATGTTAAATGCAGGTGTAAAACGGATTTTTTTGGCCAACACATTTACAGAAGTCTTCAAGCACAGGACGATGATGAGACTCTTGATGAGCCACAGTAAAACATTTGAATGTTGTATATTCACATATACAGTAATATGTCACAAAAGTGAGTACACCCCTCACATCTCTGCAAATATTTAGTTATATCTGTTCATAGGACAACACTGCATAAACGACTCTTTGACACAATGAAAAGTCGTCAGTGTAAAGTTTGTATAGCAGTGTAAATTTATTGTCCCCTCAAAATAACTAAAAACACAGCCAATAATAGCTGAACCCCTGGCAACAAAAGTGAGTACAATTAGTAATTTTCCTTCCCCTTTGTCATGTAACTCATTAGTGTTACACTGTCTCAGGTGTCACCAGATAGCAGGTGACTTGGCCACTGAAAGTTCAACATGGCACCTCATGACAAACAACTCTCAGAAGACCTGAAAAAACGAATTGTTGCTTGACATAAAGACGGCCTAGGATATAAGAAGATAGCCAACACTCTGCAACTGTGCTGCAGCACAGTGGCCAAGACCATCCAGCGTTTTAAGAGGACAGAACAGGCCTCGCCATGGTCGGCCAAAGAAGCCGAGTGCACGTTCTCAGCATCAGATCTAAAGATTGGCTTTGGAAAACAGACGGATGAGTTTTAACATCCAGCATTGCTGCAGAGATTGAAGGGATAGGAGGTCAGCCTGTCAGTGCTCAGACCGTACGCCGCACACTGCATCAAAGCGCTCTGCATGGTTGTCGTCCTAGAAGGAAGCCTCTTCTAAAGATGATGCACAAGAAAGCTCGCAAACAATTTGCTGCAGACATGCAAACTAAGGACCAGGATTACTGGAACCATGTCCTGTGGTCTGATGAGACCAAGATAAACCTATTTGGTTCAGATGGTGTCAAGCATGTGTGGTGGCAACCAGGTGAGGAGTACAAAGACAAGTGTGTCTTGCCTACTGTCAAACATGGTGGTGGGAGAGTCATGATCTGGGGCTGCATG
>QMIH01004119.1:0-22823 GCA_003987875.1 Clarias batrachus | reverse complement strand
AAAGCATGCGAGGTCATACACATTAATCAGTCCGATCACAACAGAAGTACCAGGGGACGTAGACGAGAGGGAGAAATCCGTGGAACAGGCAGGGTCGAAAACAGGCTAGGATAAACAATTAATTATTTCACAGAACGCGGGCACACGAGTGAGATACTGCGGCGCTGAACAGTTCTCTCAGAGTGCTTATAAAGCTGGGGAATTATTAGTGATCAGGTTCAGGTGTGCGCTAGTGACAGGTAGGTGTGCAGGAAGAAGAGCTGGAGTGGAGTCTTAGCCTTTGGATGTGCTAGGTTGATCCAGCTGGTTCGTGACAGACACAGCATGTAAGTGACACTCCTCTATAAGATAAAACACGGGTCATTAGAGCAAACATATCCGCGCAGCAGTCTGAGACGAGGGCATGTAAAATACGCAACCTAAGATCACACTGTTATGTGCAAAAATCAAAATGGTGAGTAAAAATTATGTTATGAACATTTATGTGCCAGATTTAATCATCTGCTTTAAAATAAGCTACTAATAACTAATTACTAATTACTTGCTAGACAAACACCTGCACCAATAAGAATTCATTAGAAAATCTAAACCGAATATTTTTACTGGGATTACTTAGCATTTTCACCGCTGAAATAATCATGCTAAAATAGTCATTTTAAGACAAAACAAAAATTTTTTAAATTTTTTTAAAACCAGGAGATTCAGAATTAATTCACTGTCATTGTAGTTTTTCTTATCTGCCTTAGAATAAACTTTGACATTTGATTTTGTTTACGACTCTGAGTACCTCATTTATTTCGGCCTCCCACACATCGGCTTTGAGGAGGACCAACATTGTTTTTGATTTGCTGAATAATTAGAACAAGAAAAATACTTTTTTTGTTGGCATAAATTAGTCAACACCAATTAGAACTACAGGCCAGATATATAAACTAGGTAAATTAAAATTAAACCTAATATTGTAATGAGATCCCTTACTTTTTTAAGGGAGGTCAAATGTTTTCGACATTTTTTACTTACTCCTGCTGACAAGTCATTCAGCATGTCAACCTCATCTGTCTTTATACTTCTTTACCTCTTTCACCCAAACACACAATGGAATACTAATTCAACTTTCTAGTAGCATGTAGTGTACAGCCTATGTGTCTTATTTTTAACAAATAGGCTGGGCAACTTTAATAAAAAGTTTTTTGTCAGTTGCTGATCTGTATTCAAATCATAAACACTCCACTCCTGTTATCAGGCAATTGAGAAATTGAGTTGGGGGGGATGGGTTGGGGGGGAGAGAGAGAGAGAGAGAGAGAGCGAGAGAGTGTGTGTGTAAAAGATCATCTTCAGAAGCTCTTTGTGTGTGTACATGGTGTTTGGGTTGTGTCTGTGTCTTTCTGATAAAGAAAGTGATTGTTTCTTTATGTGATTGTTGACCTTGTAGGGACATTTGTGCATTCTTATTTACAAAAGCTTTGTTTTCACACTAAGCCCAGCAATCTGCCATAAAGCCTCATCAATGAGGATGAAAAAAGGTGTACAGCATATGGGTAGGAAATACCCTGCATACCATTGCTTTTAGAACAATAATGGTAGATGATCTGAATGTTGAGATAATAATGGTAGATGATCTGAACTTTTGATATTTGTGCACATAGTCATACATTGCTATCTCTCCAATTTGTTGCCATTTCACTTCGTTTCTGTATGGTAAATGTTTTTTTTTTCCTCCCTTTGACAGGACACACACATCACCTACCTTAAAATGTCACATCCCTGTTTTACAATGACAGCTCCCTCTTTTATATATCTTGTTTCGATCTGTAAATCCCTTCACTGTCAGCTTAAAGGTACAACAACATTGACACCCGATTCCTTAATATATAACTTTTGGACAATATACGTACTATAAAAGTACATTTATCAGTTACTTTTTACTCAGTATAAACAGATGAACTACTTTATTGCTAAGCATGTTATACTATTAGTGAGGATACTGTTAGGTTTTTGTTTGTAGAGTATTCTGACTTTGTGTTCAGCATTTGTGCAATGGGTTTTTTTTTTTTTTTGGTTTCTGGCAAAAAAGAATTTGACACAATACAAAATGGCAAAAGATTTCCTTTTGTTCTGTGTTATTAAGTAATTACAGGAACACACACCACAGTGGAAATGCCTTGTGAAAATAGAAGAATGTGTGTGTGTGTGTGCGTGCGTGCGTGCGTGCGTGCGTGCGTGCGTGCGTGTGTGTGCACGCATCTGGCTGTTGGAAAGTGAAAGGGATACTAACAAGACAGTCGGTTGCTACAGGAGGTTAACTTGCTGTCATCCCCATGGGTACCCAGACAAACATATGTTCTGGGGAATATTCATTATGCCTCAGGTAATTGACATGTATTTCTCCAAACCAGGACAAAACTCCTTCCCTATGTCTTTTTGAATATTATTAAACTATATTCTTGCAGCATCTTTTATTTCTGCAGCAAATTTAATTTTTCTCTCTTGGGTTATTCAGTAGAGAGATTTTAACCTGAAGCACTGTACCAGTGTTCAAAAGGTTTTATTATCATTGTTACTAGCTTTAGCTAGTTTTAGTAAATCAGCTACTTGTTGGTCAGTTTAGTTTTTTTGTGTAGTGAAATGAATGAATGAATAAATCCGAAGCATGTGAGAAATGCAGTGATTGCCAAGATCTGCAGAGTAACAGAACATGTACAGTATGAGTACAAGTATGAATCAGAGTAACTGAACAGTTATAAGAGTTAAAAACTGTTTTTATTTCTCTTTATGATCTCCTGCAACACTACTGCATTCATCCTAGTGTTTCACTAGTTCTCAAATATTATCAAGGTTTGAAAGTTTTCTTCATATGCCTGAGCCAAGAGCTGTGAACCTCCCATGAGCCATTATGGGCCTTCCATGCACTCCTTCATCAAAGTCAGTGGTGGTGGATGTGGCGATAACTGACCAGCCAAGTTCGTATAATGTGCAATTGGTGCTGTGAGCGGTATGAGTTTGTCCATTGTCCTGCAAATATAGAACACATTTGGTGATCAAACCTTTTGTCCTCAGAGCATTCCACCTGCTTAATGTACACAGCAGCATTTATTCTTCTTTGGGGGTAAGGGATGGCATTACTCTCTCTTCCCTGTCAATTATAATGTCAATAGCCAACTGGGGTAGTTTTTAGGTCACATGTATACAGAAGAGGGCAATTAGCACTTTATTCATAACTTGTTCAGCTACTCTGTGACATTGAATTTAAAAAGATGAATTTCATGGGTCTCAGATGAAACATGATAGCCAGGTGTCATGTAAGAGAGGACAGCTGGCTAGAGGACAGGAACTGGAAAATGACTAAATTAGGTAAAAATTGGATAACACCTTCTAACTAAGGTGAATACTATGTTCTAAGCTGATTAATTAATAACGTTTTGGTTTAAACAAATGTAATCATTTGTTTTACAGTTCTGACCGTAGACACAAATGCAAAAATGCACAATTAAATATATAGTATTAGTCACCTTTAGTGTACAGAATATATGAGTTTAATATGTTTGACATTTCTGGTATTATCTGTATGAGAGAGAACACACATGTGAACTACACTCAGGAGTCAGCACCATGGAGAGCAACCAAAAACTGTTTCTTTACTTTGGGTAATGGGGGATTATGTGTGCAAAAAATTAGAAAATCATCCACATAATATTCCCTAAAAATTGAGATGGAATTAGTCTTTGGCTGTTATTACAGCGGTTAGGTTTATAGGAAGACCTTCTCTCTCTCTCTCTCTCTCTCGCTCTCTCTCTCTCTCTCTCTCTCTCTCGCTCTTTTCCACTCTCTTTCTGTGGATGTTTTAAAAAGTGGAAATAGAATAGCATGATTTGGAAAGAAATAAAGCATTCCTGATTGGACTTGGTTAATGGAATCACACACAGAGTTAGCTCAATGGAAGGCAGCACGCTAGTGTTGAATGCAAGAAGTTTAGCTTAGTTGCTTTCTTTTTTTCTGTGACTATAGAGGCTGGATTGCATTTCTTTTAAGATAGTTAAATTTAATGTTCTTGTTCTCTTGTTGTTGTATTGTGCGTGGTAAAATAATCCTGTAGACAGACAAATTGTTTAGCAAGGTTTTCAGTTGCTCCATTAAAGGCACAATCTATTCACCTGTGCTCTATTCTCTCTGTCCTCAATTTTGGATTGAAACCAAATCAAGTGTAACATGACCAGCGCATAAAGCAAAATCTTTGGCATTAAATAAAAGCTTCTACAGATCAACAGACCATAAAAGAACAGTCAAACTCTCTGCAATGAACTTCCACTGGCTGTCTGCAAAGCTGAGAAACTGTCAGTGTTAAACTAAAGACTAAAGCGCTCTCAATAAATGACCGCTTACATTTATATATTTTTTTATAAAATGTAATGTTTTTTATGGTGTGCACTATTTCTTAGTTTTAGTTTAATTATAGATTGCATATATTCTCTGATCTAGTAAACTAGCATAGGAATATTACTTTGAACAAGACTTCTTCTGTCAGGTACAATGTGCAGTGTTCACAGGGCATCAGAATGAATCTCATGAGGCATAAAAAGATGTGCAAGTAGGTCCGCATATGTAAGGTTTGCAGGATAATCAAAAATTGGTGCTATGCCTTTGATTTACAAGCATTTAGTTATTCTTTTATTGGCATAATAGTTGTTTAAAGTAGGCTACTATCTATACACCTTTCTGTTTTCTATACCCCTTTTGAACCTATCCAAGGGAACTCAGGGTACAAGGCAAGGGACACCCTAGATGCATAGCAAATCCATCTCAAGGAACAAGCACACACATCCAATCTGGTAGGCTAGGTAATTCTTAAAAATGCACTGACGTCCCTGACAATAATGTCACATTAATAAATAATATATATAATCTTAGCAGAAACCTCGTTTCCCCTCTCATCTGCTCCAACAACTCAGCATTCAGCATCAACAGGATACTAATCAAAGTGTTAATCACAATAATCAGTCCTGTGTTGCTTAATGAACAAAAACATTCCTCTGAAACTGCTCAGGTACAGATACCAGATTCAAAAGAAAGCCAAACACTTGCCAAAATTTGAGAGCCAAAGAAGCCTTTCAAGAAGCCTGAACAAATATTTCTCAAGACTACAAAAATAAAAGAAAGTCTCTCTCTTTGGAAGCAAAATATGAGGAAATGAGGGTTGGCTCATGTCTTTTGCACAGTACTGAACACACAAATGAACCAGGGCCAAAAACTCATTAATGAACCATGTTTCTTTCTAACAAACTGCTCCAGCTAGAGATGGGGTGCATACATTCTAGAGAGCATTAGTTGTGTCATCAATAAATTCAAATTTTATTCCTGGAAGTGGTGCGCTAATATTAAAATGAGAATGTCTCCAAAGATATTTTAATATGGTTTCCTGCCACTTTGGTGCTCATAACACAAAGGAACTGGTATAAAAACATTAATTCAAATAAAAATAGCTATATTACAGTCCTGCAATGACAATAGTAGTACTGTATTAAACATTATTATTTACTTTTTAAGAGTTTGCCCTATTTCATTTTATTTCTTGAAATGAAAATATTACATATTATAATGCCTGTGATATATACTCACCTAAAGGATTATAGGAACACGATACTAATACAGTGTTTGACCCCCTTTCACCTTCAGAACTGCCTTAATTCTACGTGGCATTGATTCAACAAGGTGCTGAAAGCATTCTTTAGAAACGTTGGCCCATATTGATAGGATAGCATCTTGCAGTTGATGAAGATTTATGGCACATTCAGGGCACGAAGCTCCCGTTCCACCACATCCCAAAGATGCTTTATTGGGTTAAGATCTGGTGACTGTGGGGGCCATTTTAGTACAGTGAACTCATTGTCATGTTCAAGAAACCAATCTGAAATGATTCGAGCTTTGTGACAGGGTGCATTATCCGGCTGAAGAAAGAGGATGGGTACATGGTTTTCATAAAGAGATGGGCAGGGTCAGAAACAATGCTCAGGTAGGCCGTGGCATTTAAACGATGCCCAATTGGCACTAAGGGGCCTAAAGTGTGCCAAGAAAAGATCCCCCACACCATTACACCACCACCACCAGCCTGCACAGTGGTAACAAGGCATGATGGATCCATGTTTTCATTCTGTTTACGCCAAATTCTAACTCTACCATTTGAATGTCTCAACAGAAATCGAGACTCATCAGACCAGGCAACATTTTTCCAGTGGTCAACTCTCCAATTTTGATGAGCTCGTGCAAATTGTAGCCTCTTTTTCCTGATGAAGATGAGTGGGACTCGGTGGGGTCTTCTGCTGTTGTTGCCCATCCGCCTCACGGTTGTGCGTGTTGTGGCTTCACAAATGCTTTGCTGCATACCTCGGTTGTAACGAGTGGTTATTTCAGTCAACGTTGCTCTTCTATCAGCTTGAATCAGTCGGCCCATTCTCCTCTGACCTCTAGCATCAACAAGGCATTTTCGCCCACAGGACTGCCGCATACTGGATGTTTTTCCCTTTTCACACCATTCTTTGTAAACCCTAGAAATGGTTGTGCGTGAAAATCCCAGTAACTGAGCAGATTGTGAAATACTCAGACCGGCCCGTCTGGCACAAACAACCATGCCATTCAGTTGGAGTTCAGGAGCTTGTCTTGACCAGGACCACACCCCTAAATGCATTGAAGCAACTGCCATGCAATTGGTTGATTAGATAATTGCATTAATGAGAAATTGAACAGGTGTTCTTAATAAACACTTTTAAACTCATGTTTCATTTCAGACCAGTCAAAGCAATAAAAAAAATTCTGACATTTTAATGCTTATTTCTTCCTATATCTTAGGAGTGAATTTAGAAGACTGCAGCACAATAACATTGAATGTTGCATGGCTTCTAAGCCAGGTCATATTTTGCTTCCAACTGTTTCATTTCCCTTTCACCATAACTTGGCTCATAATGTCCCTCCCAGTTGTTACAATGCAGCTGCTGCTATGCAGCTGATTATGTCTCATGTGCTCCATCTTCAGGCAGACAGCTGTGCTCTGTGTTTCTGAATGACTCAGAGGAGTGAACCTTTGCACTGCAGGTGGGATGTTGGTGGGGGGAAAAAAATCTCAATGTAACAACTGCTTTTTGCAAGACTGCTTCAACCAGGCATTCTCAGTAGCTTTTTAGATTTGTCTTGATGAATAAGCATGTTCACGTTACATAAGTCAACAAAGATTCATACCTTAGATTGACTGCTGTAGCATCCTGTCATAATGTTGATTAATTAAATAGATGAATAGATTCATTTTGTTCATAGCACAACAATTAGAATGGTCTCATGTCTTGGGAAAGAAAAAACTCATACTGCTGGAAGCATAAATTAGTCTTCGAGTGTTTACATATTTGAGGAAAGAATGGACATGGAGCAAATCTACAGGAGGGGAAAATATGATAAAAACCTAAAATATTAAGAAGAGCATTTACAACTGTACAAAGAAAGCTAGTCAATAGAGTCACTAACAGTCACTGACTCTAATGAAATGGCCGAGGAATGTTCAAGAAACCACATAATTTTTTTGAAAATAAGTCTTGTTATATAATGAATATGAGACTGTCTCAGTTGATTTAAATGTGGATGAATCATTCATAAAAAGATAAGACAACCAATTGAGACCTGAAGTGAAATCATCTTCAGTCTACTGCCACCACATTTGGAGTACATTTTAATTTATTTATTGCTGTCTGATGCTTCAGCTGTTTTCACATTCCTTTTTTTCCTTTACTGTCATTCTCTCTCTCTCTCTCTCTCTCTCTCTCTCTCTCTCTCTCTCTCTCCCTCTCATCCCCATCTTGTAATTTATTTGTGGATTGCCATCTTCTCCCTAGGTCCATGTAAGTTACCTCTGGGTTCTCCAGTTTTCTCCATGATGACCCTGACTGAGATGAAGAGGTTACTGAAGATAAATGAATGTGATATGCTATTAGGGGTATACTGAAGGTACCTACACTGAAATTTCTCCTCCACTCTTGAGTAACAGAATATCTTTCTCATTTCAGTTGTTGACCTTTAACAGTTCTCCTCGAGGATTCAGCTGCTGTGTTATCAAAGATCTTTCTGCAGGAGGCTTTATAATAAAAAAAAAATTAACTTTCTGATAAAATGTGAATTCTGAATATTGTTGTAATATATTTATTTCCATACTATATTAGCTGATTTGCCGATATAAATGCAAAGACTACATTTTAAATACAATTTATGTAATAAAAAACTTAAAGTTTTGCACTTATTATGAATACATACATTTTTTTTAAATCAGTTCAATTATATATCCCCGTGGGTTTGCATGAATTAATGCATCAGTGTGGTGTGGCATGGAGGCGATCAGTCTGTGGCTCTGCTGAGGTGTCATGGAAGCCCAGGTATCTCTAATGGCGGCCTTCAGCTCTTCTACATTGTTGGCACTGGTGTCTTATATCTTCCTTTTATATCTTTATAGATTCTCTATGGGGTTTAGGTCAGATGAGTTTGCTGGTCAATCAAGCACAGGGATACCATGGTTCTTAAACCAGGTATTAGAACTTTTAGTAATAGGGGGCAGGTGCCAAGTCCTGTTGGAAAATGAAATCAGAATCTCCATAAAGCTGGTCAGCAGAGGGAAGCATGAAGTGCTCTAGCATGAAGCTGAAGCGCTGACCTTGTACCTGATTAAATACAGTGGACCAACACTAGCAGATGACATGGCTCCCCAAACAACCACTTACTGTGAAAACTTTACACTTGACCTCATGCAACTTGGATTCTGTGCCTCTCCTCTCTTTCTCCAGACTCTGAAAATAGGGATATAGCCCACTGAACAAGAATCCAGTGCTTTTTGTCCTTAGCTCAGGCAAAATGCCTCTGATGTTGTTTTTGGTTCAAGAGTGGCTTGACTCAAGAAATGCGACAGCTGTATCTCATGTCCTGGATAGGTCTCTGCGTGGTGGCTCTTAAAGTGACTCCAGCTGCTGTCCACTCTTTGTGAATTTGCCCCAAATAATCCTCTAAAGGCTACGGTTACCCCTGTTGCCCGTGCACCTTTTTCTACCACATTTTTTCCTTCCATTCAATTTTCCATTAATGTGCTTGAATACAGAACTCTGTGAATAGCCAACCACATTATGCAGTAGTTCATACAAAGTGAGCCCCAACCAAGTATTGAGTGTTGTACATGTTCATACTTTTTAGTAGTCGAATCTTTCTGTTTTTTTTAAGTAGTGTTTTAATTTTATAAGATACTGAATTTTGAAAACTGGATGACATCAGCTGTCATCATCAAAATTAAAAGAAATAACCACTTGAATATATCAGCCTACAGCATGTATAATGAATCTATATAATATATGAGTTTCACTTTTTGAATTGAATTACTGAAATAAAGCAACTTTTTGATGAAATTCTAATAGATTAAGATGCACCTGTATTTATGGTTATTGATACAATATGCAATGTGTGCACAAACATGTGTGCACTTTTTTTTGCAGAAAACGTAGTCTTGTTTTACAATCCATCAAATTTTTAAACCACCCACATTCTATGAGTTTAGACTTTCTGCTACGTTAGAATTTCATGAATGAAAGTGAAAAACAACCTTTTTTTATGTAAATCTTGATGCAATATCTAGTATGTGTAAAGCTAAAGATACCTGGATTTATGTAACATCACTTTACAGATATTCCTCTATCGCACTGGAAAAGATATCGTTTAGACTGTTTTGTGCTTGTCTGTAATATGTCAAGGAAGAGGAAATTGCTGAGTTGACATGCTGGTATAGAAGAATGGTGAAAGATGGAGCACTGGCAAGAAAGCAATATGAGCTGTCTGGAAGCATATGAAGACAACAGAAGCAGCACATCTCTGGCCTCATATAATGATAATTCTGCTGGCTTGTCAGGAAGGAAGCGACTGGGTATTTTATTTCTCCATAAGATTGTGCATGAAATCAATACTTTCATGGCCAACTGACTGCAAGCTTGCTTCTCTCCTTTTCTGTCATTTTTTCCATCCATATCTCTCTGCCTCACTTTCACTTGCTCCCTTATAGCAGGTTCAAGTTCTCTGATTTGCATTCCAAAATTGATTTTTTTTATTATTATTATTATTTCTTTATTTATTCATTTTTTATGCAGACTGATTTAATAGCATTATCAATTGAGAAATGTTTTGTATTGCATTTGCACATTTGGCTTAATAGTTAGGCAATTAGGGCTATTTCTGCCTACACTAAGGGGAAGCATATAAGCAAATAATAGATGGTTGTAGCCCAGATATCAACAACTGAATGTAATTTTGTAATATTGTATGTCAACAGCAGTCGTATAAGCATTTCACTTCATATCATACTCTGTATGACTGTGTATGTGACAAATAAAATTTTTATTTGAATTTGAAGGACAGCAGTTAAGCAAAGTCCATGGATGGGACATAATACAAAATCACAATGTTTAAAGACCAACGAAGAGTGAAGTGTTCATTTATTCTCCCTATATTACAGAGGTGTTTAACATACCTTATTTCAAATAGTCTTATTTATAGCAATAAAATAATAATTAATATTTGAGCATCAAAAGGGCAATGTAATAATGTGCTTTTCAGTCATGTTAGGTGCTTATAAGTACACTTACTAGCAAAGAATTTAAAAAATTTACGGTAACTACCGTTATATATACACTCACCTAAAGGTTTATTAGGAACACCTGTTCAATTTCTCATTAATGCAATTATCTAATCAACCAATCACATGACAGTTGCTTCAATGCATTTAAGGGTGTGGTCCTGGACAAGACAATATCCTGTATATAACTCCAAACCGAAAGTCAGAATGGGAAAGAAAGGTGATTTAAGCAATTTTGAGCGTGGCATGGTTGTTGGTGCCAGATGGTCCGGTCTGAGTGTTTCACAATCTGCTCAGTTACTGGGATTTTCATGCACAACCATTTCTAGGGTTTACAAAGAATGGTGTGAAAAGGGAAAAACGTCCAGTATGCGGCAGTCCTGTGGGCGAAAATGCCTTGTTGATGCTAGAGGTCAGAGGAGAATGGGCCGACTGATTTGGGCTGAAGAGCAACTTTGACTGAAATAACCACTCGTTACAACCGAGGTATGCAGCAAAGCATTTGTGAAGCCACAATATGCACAACCTTGAGGCGGATCGGAGTCAGAATTTGGCGTAAACAGAAGGAGAACATGGATCCATCATGCCTTGTTACCACTGTGCAGGCTGGTGGTGGTGGTGGTGTGATGGTGTGGGGGATCTTTTCTTGGCACACTTTAGGCCCCTTAGTGCCAATTGGCCATCGTTTAAATGCCACGGCCGACCTGAGCATTGTTTCTGACCATGTCCATCCCTTTATGACCACCACGTACCCATGATCTGATGGCTACTTCCAGCAGGATAATGCACCATGTCACAAAGCTCACAAAGCTCACAAAGAAACCAAAAAATTGGTTTCTTGAACATGACAATGCTTTCACTGTACTAAAATGGCCCCCACTGTCACCAGATCTCAACCCAATAGAGCATCTTTGGGATGTGGTGGAATGGTAGCTTCATACCCTGGATGTGCATCCCAAATCTCCATCAACTGCAAGATGCTATACTATCAATATGGACCAGCGTTTCTAAAGGATGATTTCAGCACCTTGTTGAATCAATGTCACGTAGAATTATGGCAGTTCTGAAGGTGAAAGGGGGTCAAACACCGTATTAGTATAATAATCCTTTAGGTGAGTGTATTTATTTATTTATGCTGTGAAGTGTTATACAATCCTAGCTCAGCTCAAACTAGCAGGGTTGGCAGTTAAACAAAATCTTCCGATGCAAAAATCTTACAAATGTTTTCTTTTGTCCCAGGAGACAGCCAACCCTTGTGAAATTTACAGGTGAAGTTGGTTAACTACTTTGCAACCTTGGAGGAGGTCAGGTAGCTGCTGAAAGTGCAAATAGCTATAGGGAAGTGGTCTGTTTCTCACACTGCTCTTCTCTTTTAGATCAAACAAAAGCACATGTACAGTATTAAGCTTTGCACTTAAAGAGGTTCCTTGTTCTGTTTTCCATGATAATGAGCAAAATAAGCTAACAAAAACAAAACAGCATAATGTTATGCTCTATCAATTTGACATTGTTTATTTTTAGCATAAAAAATTGACATTAGATGAATTTTTAGCCACATTACTGAAAATGCACCATGTTGTTCAGACTGGTGGATCTCTTAATATTCTGTTTCTTCCCTCTGCTTAATTTACATACATCAGACATCATTTGGTTGAGATAGGTCATCATGCCTTCATGAATTAGGTTAGCACTGTCATTCTGGCTCCAACATCTGTCACTTTAAGTAATGACTGACCTGACTTTCCTAAGTCACAGCACCAGATGTTGTCTGACTCGCACGATGAGAGGATGCCAGGGTGACTACAATGTGACAGACTGATGAAGAGAGATTCACACAGCATCCTGCTTTGACATACTTATGGACAAGATGTTAGATGTGTAGAATGCCAGATTCAGATGTCACCTGTGATGTGGACATGTCTCTTTTTTTCTTTATACACAGGGACTGTGGATGGCCATGAAAAGACAGATTGGTCTGAAAAAGAAGTCTGAAAGCTTGAGCTGTTGCATTCTAAATGCACAACCTGGTGCGCAGTCTTCTGTAACACAACTGCCCAGTGAATGAGCAATGATTTATTGTAGCATGAACTGCATAATCAGTACCATCTCTAAAAAAAAAATTGTGGATGGTTTTTATCCTTTGACCAGACAAGGTTGGGTTGTACGTACAAATATACCAAAGGTAAGCTTTGTTCTAAAGTTCTAAAGCAGACTATTTACAATACTGAAATACTGGAATAAATTGTAATTTATTCCAGTATTTCAGTAGCCAATTGAAGCCAAATCATAATCATTCAAAGATAAATTCACTCGCCGCAGGTTTGTAAATATTTATAAAACAGCCTGCTGTTGTGTTTGTGGTAATGTACATATGTAATTTAGTATAAGTACCCCTTTGATTCAGCTTTGAATCTCATCTCATTCTTTTGTATTTATTTATTTATTTATTGCACTGGCAGAACATGGATAAAATGTTTTCAGGTTTGTTGCACACAAACCTTTTTAATTACAATGTTTATTGAACATTACGGCTATACAATTTGATGAGTTTTATTATTTTATTCAAATGTATCATTTTGTATTCAGATGTATTTATCTAGGCTAATAACAAACAATGAAACAAATGATCTCATTAAGTGGATCGATTATTGACCTTTTTTTTTCCCGATTTTCTCCCTAATTTAGTCGTGTCCAATTCCTCCCCGTCACTAGGGGCGCTCCCACATTAAGACTACTACTACCCCTCAGTCGGAAGAGGCGAAGACTATCACATGTTCCTTCCGAACCACGTGACGCCACCCAACCGCATCTTTTCGCACTCCCGATCTCCGGATGATAGGGCGAGCACTTTACCCTTCGCCACTCATTATTGACAAATTCCACATTAAAATCCAACAATATTTATATTCACCTATAATAAATTGCAGCCTTTTGCAGTTAAATAACTGCTTAGGTCCGTGTAGCGATTTTGATTTTTATGAGATTAATTGTGCCGCGCAATTGAACATGATGAGAAACAATTAAAGGTTAAGTAAAAAGGTTAGTTTACAATGCAGCCTCAGCAATGCATCATCATCACCTCGACCACGTTGGTAGTTGGCAACAACTCCACATCATAAATGTATATGACTGCTGGGGAAACTAGCAATAGCAGTCAACAGATGTTAGATATAATTTTTTTTTTTGGCTTTGGCATTCTCTAAAAGTCCATCAAATGTTTTTACTTTATTCACATTAAATTGTATTATGTGCAGCCACTAGTTTCACTTCACTGATCATATGACTGAAAGAAGCAATTCAATTGTCTTTTTATGGATGCACAAAGTTTAGCTGTGAAATGCAATCATTCACTGCCATGAAAAACACCTTCAAAGTTTAAAGGTGTTGTGGAAAAGAATCTCTCAAAATAAGTATGGGTTCCTGGGGAAAATAATACGCCAGATTTAGTGAAAGTCCAAAAAACTTTTTTCGTGACTGAACATTCTTCCTATATTTTTCTCATAGAATGTTCAGCCATTTCATTGTATATTCAGTAAACTCACTATTTTTGTCAAGTGTTTGTCATTTTCAATGTGGA
This sequence comes from Clarias batrachus, assembly GCA_003987875.1. Lineage (NCBI taxonomy): Eukaryota > Metazoa > Chordata > Actinopteri > Siluriformes > Clariidae > Clarias > Clarias batrachus. Next base: position 8,610 of record QMIH01004119.1, on the reverse strand, counting down.
TGTCTGAGTATTGTTTTTCTGTTGGCCTTTGGTTAATAAAAATAAATAAATAAAATACTCTTTAAGGGAAAACCTACATTTGGGGGAAAACATATTTTTAAGGTGAAACCTCTTAGTTTAATTTGAAGTAGTAGTCTGTGGTATAATGTGAATTAATCTGACAAAGTGATTTCAGCTAATATGGAAAATATAGACATATTTCTCATAAATGTAAGAAAGGCGTTAAAGTTTAATTGCAACTACATACCCTAATCAAATTAGCATTTTAATAATAATAATAATAATAATAATAATAATAATAATTAATTTTAAAAATACAAATATATTATATATAATTATGTTGTGCTTACAACATATCTTTGTAATATCAGCAAATAATGTGGAAAGAGACTAACAGTGCCTGAGACATTAAGACATGGGATTAAACACCTCAAAAGGCATTTTCATGCAGCAAGAATAAACCTGTCCTACTGTGTTACACTTGTTCAGCCTTTCCACACCACCTGTTATTGCAAGGATTAAATTTAGCATATGGCTAATACAGAGATTTTGCAGCTTGTTCAGCAGAAAGTAACATACTATAATGAAGTTGCATGACTTTTTAAAGGTTTATCTATGCTCACAGATGTTAATGTGCATCTAGCCCTGGCAGGCAGAACGACCTCATTTCCACTCATGGATACATCTTCATCATAGTTAGTAGCTGGTCTTCTGCATCAAAAAGCCAGCTGCAGACTAAATATGATATGATGAGGAGCTACTTACTGAGGTGGTGCATTAGCAAACAAGCCATGTTTTTACCAGTAGTACAAGTGATCATAATTATGCCTGTGGAATTTTGGTGTAATTTTGTAAGTTATGCATTTGTAATAATATAGATGCATAAAACAGGTGCAGTAAGATTTTTTTATAGTCCTTATCTCTCTGTGGCTATGTGTTATATTCGCCCATTACCAGACAAGTAGTATAAAGTAGAAGCTTTAGTAAGACTGAAACACATTACACTCTTAGCAGTATTTTTCTCTAGTCAGGTTAATCTAGCCGAATGTGTTTTAATGCAAAACACAAAACATGGCAAAATGAAAAAGCTGGTCGGGAATTGTGACTTTTTCCTTACTGTTTGTCTTTCCTTCACAGCTTGTAACACATGTTACATCTGTTTAAACATTATGTTTATATACAGAGTATGATTTGGAAGGAAAGACCTATCTGTACAGTATGACTGTATAGTACTATACTTATATACTTATCTATACTTATCTATAACTGATCAAGATGATAAAATAAATTTGCAACATAAAATTAGAATGTAAATAAAATTCCAACAAAGGATCAAATTTACAAGAAGAAAAATAATAAAATAAGAACACAATGTATGAAAAATATGTAACAAGAAATATTAAAAATATATGTGAATGAATAATAGACAAATCAATTGATATATTGTATATATTGAAATATATAGGTTTTAGGGGTTCAAACCCCAGCACCACCAAGTTGCTCCTGTTGGACCCTTCAGCAAGGCCCTTAACCCTCAACAGATCAGATGGATAATGAGATAAAATGTAATGGGCTCCAGGCCCTCTACAATTCTGTACAGGATAGAAAATGGATTAAATATTTGATCTAGTATAAGCAGGATAGAAAAACTCGTTCACATTTACCACTAGACATAAAAAAATTAGTTGAGTTATAAATATTGAAGGTTGGATTAGCCTGTCATGTCACATTCTTTGAATGTTTCCATTTATTAAAGCTTAATAATTTTCGTTGGCAAAGTACATTTACCTTATGCAAAGTACATCAAGCACCATGATAAAACTGGCTGCCATGAAAACCCTCTCAGACCATCACCAGCCTAAAAAAATCACCAATTAGCAGCACCTCCGTTATAAAGACTTAACAGAGGTAGTAGCAGACAAAACTCAACACATCTCAATATCAACTGTTCAATGCAGACAATTGCATATTTTGGATGCCTTCAGCATTGTTTTGCGATGTAGAAAGAGAGTGAGAGGGAGATGTACATCCATTTGAGATCCATATTTAAATTTTATGTTTCAGAACACCATAAAAAACATGGATGACTGAACTCAATGACTTTGGCTACTCACAAAACCATGATCAATGAACACATATTAACACGCTTCCTGCTCACTGAATAAAATCACAGAAAAAACAGACCTACATTAAATGTTACAGGTCATTGCTGAGATACAATTGAAGTCATTTCAATGCTTCAGCATAGGTACAGCAGCTATCTTAGCTCAGTCTAATGAATGAAAAAGACAATGCCACAGATCTCCTGAGAGATACAAAAACGTGCCTCTGGATTACCCACCAGACAAAAACGTGTCTGCAGTATTGTCTGGGGAAATACATGGCACATTTAAAGAGTAACAAGCAAGTGCTAATGTCTGCCTGTGATAGAAAAGGACAGAGCCTGCAGTTCTAAGTGCACTTAAAAGGGAATTAGAGAATAAAAGTCAAGCAAAGGGAAAAATAGACAAAAAATAATAGGGGCATAAACTAAGAACAGAATTTTCATGTCCTCAGGCTAGTCATATTCATGACCCAAAAAGGCTTAACTTATTTAAATCACTATTTTACATAAAAGTGACACTAGCCTTTAGAACTCACTGCCCTGAACTGATCTACATTGTTTCTCCACCCGGTACACCTGTTCTAGCTAATCAGTAAGTTGTGAAGCCCTCTAATGAGCAGGCTGGTTGTGCTAGGGCAGGAAAAGCTTCAAAAAGTACCAGACACTGAATCACACCAGGCCTGGAGTGTCTCTGAGAAAAATGATTTTAACAAAAATTGTAGCCATTGATGTGACTCTGAAATGAAGGATCTCATTAGCACCGGCAGTCTAGAATCCCACAGCTATCATGACAAATAAAACCTCCCAAGCCAGAGAGATATCAGACAACACACTCAAACATTTATTGTTTCTCAAATTACTGACGGAGTAAATATGTTCTCTTCAAAGAATGAAGATGTCACATCAGCTGTACATTATAATGTGCTCATTACTCGACAAATGATTTTGGTCGTGAATTTGAAGCATTTTTAATGTGTCATTCATTTTTTTAGTGATTACTTACTAGCACCCATTTCTGGACTTTATATGACAACTTGGAATACTAAGAACCAGGCAATTTTTTAGGGCTTGTTCTGCCATAACAAGTCTTATTTAGTTAACGAGTTGTGCTCACCCCAAACGCTTTAGAAAAGATCAGTGTATCACAGCTTCCTGCATATGTGGCTGAATAGTTTCACTCTGCTAAGAGTGCCCATGCTGACCCCTGCCCACTGCCAAAAACACCAACAATGGACATGTGGAGAAATGGAACAATGTGGCCTGGGCTGATTAATCATGTTTCCTTTTAAATCACATGGACAACCAGGTGCATATGCACTGCTTACCTAGGGGGGGGACAGTATCAGGCCCCCAGCAGAGGCAATGTGATGCTCTGGGCAATGTCCTACTGGGAATCCTTGAGTTTTGACATTCATGCATGTGTTACTTATACCACACATGTCACCTTGCTAAACATTGTTTAACACACATGACCTATTTCATTTGATAATGTACCCTGCCACCGTGCAAAAATGATTCAGGGATGGTTTGAGGAACATAACAAAAGGTGCAAGGTGTTGGCATGATCTTCAAATTTGTCAGATTAGACTGGTTGGATGTTTTATTACATTTACATTTTTACGTATTTGGCAGATGCTCTTATACAGAGCAACTTACAAAAAGTGCTTACAGGGTTACTAGATTACTTGTTAGGAACCTCCACTAGAGGTCACTGTTCATGTCTGTCTCTCTGTAGTTTTTGTTGGATGACTCAGTTTCCCAGAAGCCACCTCAGTCAGGTGATGAGTGCTCACCTGAAATGAGGTGGCTCTTTAAAGCTTCTATAAATAGCAGTTTGTTCTGGGAAACTGGGTCGAGCATTATTTGTTGATTGCTTGCTTTGTTGTTTGTTTGTATTATTGTCATGTGGGCATTCCTTTTTTATTGTTTCTTTGAGTTGAAATTTTAGTTATATTTTACCTTTGTTTTTCTAGAGGGCTCTATTGTTTTCTTGATGTTCCTTGTGTCTGTGGATTCATGGAGCTGCCTTGTTCAGTGTTTAGTTAGGCTTTGTCTCCTCCTGTGTAAGTACTGTCCTGTCTTCTGGTTTATTCCCTTGTATGTGTAGCCACATGAGGGCTTAGCCGTTAGCAGGGTTAGCYGCTAGTAGGCCTTGACGGCTAGTAGGGTTAGCCCCTAGTAGGGTTAGCCTCCAGTAGGCTAGCCTCTAGTGGGATTGACTGCTAGTGGTTCTGGTCGCTAGTAGGTTAGCCACTAGTTTGGTATAGCCTCATGTGTGCCTTTCCTTTTGTGTTCCAGTTCCGGTCCCCTAGTTCAGTACTAACCCGGGTAGCCACTAATCCAGTTAGATACTAACCCGGTTAGGTCAGCATCCAGTGTCCCAGTATTCCATGTAGCTATTAATTCTATTAACCACTAACCCATCTGGTCTCCAGTCTCTGTGCCCCTAGTCCTGTCTCTCCAGTCTCTGTGCCCCTAGTCCTGTCTCTCCAGTCTCTGTGCCCCTAGTCCTGTCGAGCCCTGTCGAGCCAGTCTCCAGTCCCCGTCTCTAGTTCCCGTATGTGTCTTTAGTTAGCTCCAGCTCCATGCTTCCTCATCCCTAGCTCCCTGTGTCAGCTCCCTGTGTCAGCTCCTGGTTCCCTGTGTTCAGTTCCTGTGTTTTTCCTGAGCCCTAGTTTTAGTTTGCATTTGTTTTGGTTCCTTTTGTTTGTTTGTGTCTGTTTTGTGTTTGTAAATAAAAAGACTGTTTCAACAACCCCTCTGCCTTCATGCCTACCCTATGTGCCCACGGCAACAACATCAGCCGGTCTAGCCAGCCAGTACCACCAGCTGGACTCATGAAGTTACTAAGTAAGTGCCAAAATTGAGAAGGTTTTTTTTTTTTTTTTTTTTTTTTTTTATGTGTGTGTTGGCTGGTCCAAGATTTATTATTTATTTAAATATTTTCTATCCTGGACCAGCCAACACGTGTGTATATATATATATTACACATATTTTTATATATATATATACCGATGCAGACAGCGTATAAACTTTTTTTAAAAAAGCCAATGTTATTTATTGATTGGATTACAATTTAATTAAATGTGTATTATTCATTAAGTTGAATTTGGGCAGCAGACATCCTCTTTTTTGTATTTTTAAAGAGCAAATTATCTTTAGAGATTGCTGCAATTAATTTCATTCAATTGTACACTGTAATCTGGATTTGGAGTCCTAGATTATTGTGTAAACATTGCTTTATTATCTTACTCACTCACTCACCCACGCGTTTATCTTGTACAGCATTGCAGGAGGCCTGGAGCCTATCCCAGAGGACTCAGAACTCAAGGCAGAGTTCACCCTGTACAGGGTGCCAATCCATCATGGGCCATGTATTATATGAGTTCTTATTCATTCTTTATTAAGATTACAGGCAATAGCCAGTAAACACAATTCTTGTTTCTACATTTTCAATCATATCTATTTTTTTTTTATTAGGAACAAAATATGAAGGATTACAAATGTATGTGTTTTGCTCATTAGCATGATCCACGTTGTTCTCTCTAGTTACAGGTCCAGTCAGGGCATTTTATGGAACAGAGAGGTTTTTCTGGAATTGTTGTTCCTAAATGAACAGATAACTGCTTGCTCTTTGTTTAAAATTCAATCCAATTAAATTTTATTTCTATAGCGCTTTTAACAATGGTCATTGTCTCAAAGCAGCTTCACAGAATTGAAAGAAGGAAATGAAAAGAAAATGTATGGAAATGTATATGTGTAAGAAAAATGTGACTAGATAATGAGATTGTCCTTGATGAGCAAGCCAAGGGTGAYGGCGACAGTGGCAAGGAAAAACTCCCTGAGATGGCAATAGGAAGAAACCTTGAGAGGAACCAGACTCAACAGGGAACCCATCCTCATCTGGGTGATAACAGATAACAGAAATTGTATAACATCATGTGTGTTATGCAGATGAAAGTTCGATATAACAGAAGTTATTTAAATTAACACAAAGTCCAGTTCAGCTCAGGGATGAGTCAGCAGTGCAGAGGGCAGATGGGGGTCTGGATCACTGGGAGCTCAGGAGCAGCATGTGTAATTCCAAACCAACATGAAGAAGAATCCAGCTGGAGCAGGTCCTTCTCTGGATGCCTCAGGAACCTTGCAGGGTCGGCCTCTGTCTACTGGAGCTGGCAAAATCTCCAGATGCCTCGGGATGGGTAGAAAAATAAAGAGCAGGTGAAAAGAATTAGCGTGGTTGCCATTCAGGATAGATGTACTGGAGTATGAGGTAAAGAAATTAATTATGTGTATGCCTTGGAGCTAAATATGAAAAAGCCCTACCTCCTTTTGTAGATTTTGATATTCTGGGAACTACCAGTGGTCCGGAGTTTTCTGATCTTAAGGAGCGTGGTGGATTGTAACGTATCAGAAGACTGGTTAGGTATGTGGGAGCTAGACCATTTAGAGCCTTGTAAGTAAGTAATGCTATTTTGTAATTAATTCTAAACTGAACAGATAGCCAGTGCAGGGATGATAATATTGGGGTTATATGATCATATTTTCTGGATCTAGTGAGAACCCTGGATTTTGGACTAACTGTAGCTTGTTAATTGAGGATGCAGGACAGCCACCCAGTAATGCAGTAAAAGCAACCTCCATGCTAAGTTTACATGCTCATTAGCATGATCCACAGAAGCCATGTTTGGATAAAGCTGAACTGAATGGACAGAGTGCACAGATAGAGCTGCTTCTTGCTTATTAAACTAGTGGGTTATTTTTGTTAAAAACGTTTAATTTGATTAACACTGAACTTATGGACACTTCTATTCGTCAATCCTTCTCCTTGTTTAATTTATCTCAGCAAACACATTATATTATAACACATATAACACATTATAACATATTTCTGCATTGGGTAGCATTAGGTTTTCTAAAATTGGAAAATTTCTAAAATATATATATAAATATATATATTAATATCAATATCTGACTTTTCATCATTTTGGCTGTTTGCCATTTGAGACAACATCTCGTGGTTTTAAAAGATCACCATAGATAGCACAGTTGGTAAAACAGATATAATACCAATATATAAAAACTGCACAAGGCCATATTTATTAATTAATATATTTATTTATTTATTTTTTATTTTATTTTTTTTGTAAGTGAAGATTGTATCTGATCTTTTTCCATCTCCATTGGTAGTGACAATAAATTCAGCCCTTCAGTGTACTCTTGGTTACTGAAAGCAGTGTTTCTGTCTTTTTATGGGAAAAACAGAAGGAGGAAAGCAGATGGTGATGGGTCAGGGAGAGATTACCATGAGAGGAAGTGAGAAGAACAGCATACGTACTACGATAAAAAAGTAGCTGTTGGTGCTGTGGCAGATATTCGAATAAAGATAGAGACGCAGTGAAATAGAGGAGGGTCAGAGATAAGAGCACAAAAAGAACACACGACATACACATACACACACACAGCTCTATGTTGCAGTGTCTGAAGGAGCAAAGCATAGGTATCCTGCAGTCATATGTTGTCGTCACTGAAATTTTAGGTGTAATTTATTGAAATTGTATTGTATTCTAAACAACATATAAGCTACTGAATCATATTGTGGAAATAAGGGGGGATGCGTCAGGGCATTGAGTGTAAAAACCTGAATGAAAATAAAAAAACATATGGATTTGATGATACACTGTGGCTTTTGGAGCATCCAAAAGTAGAAGAGGTCTAAATTGTTTGGGTCATGTATTAGCAGTTTTTGTTGTATTTGGAGCAGGGTTAAATATAGAAAATATAGTGTCATTTACACAGGCTTAAAAGTTATCTCAGAATATTATATCATCTCATTTAAAATGTGTCTTGGTAATAATGAATGTACCTCACCATGTTTCCACATTAGCCACACATTTACATCAACTACCGAACAGAGGCTTAGCAATAATCTCTCAGGGTTATCAACTATGATTGGATCACTGTCCACAGAACTTAAAAATGTAACTGAATGCTTAGAGGTACAGTAATGCTGTTATACATGTCAAATGTAGCTTCACTTGAAAGAAAATGAATGTAAGGAAAAACTAGCACTCCGGTATTACAATCACACATGCACTTTAAAACAGACCACTCCAAAATTAGAATGTAAATGACGTCATACTAATTTGGTAGTATATCAAACAATTTGGAAGGAGAGAATCCTGAGATATAAAAAGGCTTTTAGTGCTGCCAGATCTTTGTATCGCTCAACTCAAGAGATACAAGAGAACAAAAGAATCCTAGATTCTTATTTAATACTGAAGTAGAGTTGACTAGGAATAAGACCACCACAGAAACATGCAAATCAAAAACATTGTCACAAGGCGAGGTGAAACGAGGTGGATCCAAGTGCAGATGAATAGTAGAAACGTTAAACCGGAGAGCGGTCGGAAAACGAGAGCGTGGGTCAAAAGCCGGAAGGTCGATCAGCGTGACGTCCAGGCAAAAACACAAAGCGAGAGCCGTAGTCAAAATGGGAAGCATTA
>QMIH01004118.1:3483-16351 GCA_003987875.1 Clarias batrachus | reverse complement strand
CTCTCTCTCTCTCTCTGTCTCTCTCTCTCTCTCTGTCTCTCTCTCTGTCTCTCTCTGTCTCTCTCTCTCTCTCTCTCTCTCTGTCTCTGTCTCTCTCGCTGTGTTTTCTAGAGATATGAGGAACAAACAACTCACCACTATTGAGTAAATAATATATGATAATTTATTTAATTAACTACAGCCTGAATATACCCACACACACACACACACACACAGACACACACACTTACTCTCTCTCTCTCTGCTCGCTGTAAGAGGTTACTGATGACTCCAGTCCTGCTCTATGAAATCGAACCTGACCTTTTCCACTCTGTCAGATCGAGACGCTGCTTGTTTTGTCCGCAGCTCATCAGGGTCAGTCTTTAAACGGACAAACTCATTCTTCTTGTTGCACCAAACGTGGAGGACTTGCTGCAGCAATTAATCCTCCTGCGTTTAACCCGGTGGTGTTTGTGCCCTGCACTGTGGCCTTGAATCTCCAGGGTCGAGGCATCAGTTCCCACCTCGGGTCTGTGTGCATGGCGTTTCCTCCTGGTACTCCGGTTTCCTCCCACAGTTCAAAGACATGCAGATTAGGCTAATCGGTGTCCCAAGTTGCCTGTAGTGTGTGTGTGTGTGTGTGTGTGTGTGTGTGTGTGTGTGTCCTGTAATAGATGGGCACGCTGTCCAGAGTGTACCCTGTCTCATGCTCTACGTCTCATCAAAGAAGATGAATGTGTATTTTCCCTTCAGTTATGTCATTGTTAACAATAAGGAGTAATAATAACTTTTTAAACTAGAGATTTTAAATACAACATGCCAAAATATTTGGTTTGTTTTTGCATCTTTAGTGAAGATGTTATAGCTGGGTAGGCATTCGGTAACCTGTCCAATCAGATTAGTGGACATGAACAAACTTTTGTATAACTTGAAATACACTGTATGGCACTCCTGACATACAATATACCAAACCTGCACTATGTGTATAAAAGTATTTGTTCAAACCTGCAATGACATTCTATCCAAATGCATATACAGTAAGTCCCCTGCATACGAACATTCTAGTTACAAATTGTAAAAGTACATTGGCGTACATTGTCACTTGCGTGTAGCATGCATCCCAGGAAGTCCAGACTCAAGCCTAAAAGCCGGTACTGGTTAAACCGGTACTGCTAAGAAGCAACAAGCAATAACTATGGGGACAAACTTGAAAATAATTGAGAGAATGGAGCGAGGTAAAAAGATGTCAGATATTGCTCACTCTTTCAACATGAATTGTTCAACCATTGTTTAACGATAGGCATGTTGGCTTTAACCCGTGTCTAGCCAAATGTGTTAATTCAGTTCCATTCTACCTGACAAGGTTTGTTGGACTTACGAACAATATCGACTTACGAACGAGCTCTTGGAACTAAACTCGTTCATATGTTGGGAATGTACTGTACTTCAATATGGAGTCGGCCCCCTTTTTTTGCTGTTATAACAGCTTCCACTCTTCTTGGAAGGCTGTCCATAAGATGTTGTTGTGTTTCTGTGGGAATTCGTGCCCATTCATTCTGTAGAGCATTTATAAGGTCGGGCACTGATGTTGGACGAGAAGGGCTGGCTCGCAATCTCTGTTCCAGTTCATTCCAACGGTGCTCGATGGGGTTGAGGTCTCAGGGCGCTGTGTTAGGGCCGGTCAAGTTCTTCCCCACTGAACTCATCAAACCATGTCTTTATAGTCCTTGCTTTCTGCGCCGCAAACTGTTGCCACAAAGTTTGAAGCTTAGCATTGTCCAAGGTATCGTGGTATGCTGAAGCATTAAGATTGATCTTCACTGCGGATAAGAGGCCTTATTGAAACACCTGAATTGATCGCATTACATCCCATTTTTTCCATTTCCTCGCTCCACTCTCCTCTTCCTGGGAAGACATTCCACTAGATGTTGTGATTTGCTCCAGTCCCATCTTGAAGGACAGTGGGTTTGAGGTCAGTCAGGGCTCTGTGCAGGACATTCCAGATCTTCCACTGTGTCTTCATGGTGCTCTCTTTGAGCACTTTGTTATGCTGGAACAGGTTTGAGCCCCTTAGTTCTGGTTGAAGAGAAATGGTCAGCATCTTCTCTCTTTTCGGGGGAAGGAGCACGTACGAGTGCGACGTTCAGGTCATCAGTCACTGATGTGCGTGGCCTGCCTAGAGTTTATTAAACTAAATAACTTGTGCAGTCGGTGACGTAGTGGTTAGCACTGTGGCCTCGCATCTCCAGGGCCGAGGGTTCGATTCCTGCCTCGGGTGTGTGTGCATGGAGTTTGCATGTTCTTCCCATGCTTGGTGGAGATAAGACTAGGATGAATGGCATTTCCTAATCGCCTGGAGCCTGTGTGTGTGAGATTGTACCCAGCGATGGATTGGCTCCTCCGTCCATGGTTTTAAAACCACCTAATGAACCGAGTCCCCTGGGATAGACTCCAGTGCCTGAACAGGATAAGTTGTATGGACAATGATTGAGAGCGTGCTACTGTTGTTATAAGGAGTAAGACAGATTAAAACTGGAGCCAATCATGGTGTGAGAAATACAGTAATGTGTGAAGTCTTCATTTCTGAACTGTCTGCTGGTTTGCCAGGTCGCTAGTATGGGCGAGTCATAGATTAAGATAATTTTTTGTAAAAACAAAAACTTCTTATTCCCCTTAGACATCCATTACATCTGCATGCTAATCAGATCAAATTGAACTTTAGAAATTAAATTCATCTAAAAGAAACTTTTCTCGAACTCGTCATTCAAGTTTCTCTGTAGCATCCAGACCATTGCCTTTAAGCACTCTCCATTAATCCTGCAAAGAAATGGGTGGGAAATATGGACTGATCAAGAAATTTATTGAACTCATTGAAGTACAGCACGATGTACAATCAAAGCAAGAGACAATATGTTTAAAACATATTATGATAATATATAACAGAGAAGACGGCCTAGTTCCCGGTACACTGCTGTATGATTTATGTAAACTTAGCAACTTTGAACGAACATTTATTGCATTAATATTTATAGCCTTTCGTTACCCAGAGCACTTACATTCATCTTATTCACACAACTGAGCAGTTGAAGGTTACGGGCCACTTCTATTTCCTGTCAAGGTAAAGCATCTGTTTAGTAATCCATTAAACAGATGAATAGACACTATGTACAGATTACTGTACTCGTATACTTGCAGGCCGGGACACAGTAGTGTTTTGTATCGTTTTTTTTAAAATGCGCTGCTTGAGGCTGTACGGCGAGTCAAATGCCAAACTTTTGCTTTTGGCGGTTCGACTAAGTTTGCGCTACAGGGCAAAACCAGTATGCATTTTACTTACCCAAAATCTCACAGATCTCTGAGTTTTTCCTCCGATTCAGTAAAAAATGCTTGAGACAGCTTGCAGTGGTGTGTTCTTCTGGCTGTCGTTTCTGCACCGTGACTTTTTTCCACAGCCGCATGGCTCAGTAATGACACACTCGTCTATTTAATTGCACTATTATGAAAGTCCTAATGGGTATGTTGACCAATGGGATTATAAACGTCAAATACCGAAGACAGAGAAGCTCTACTATGGAGCCTGTGTCCCGGGGAGATGGGATTAAGCTTGAAATTTTTTTTGGGCAGAAGTCAGAGAAATCCAATAATATTCTTGTATTATTTATCCAAAAAGAAACTAGTCTTAGGCGTCTCGGTGGAGTAGTCGTAGCGATGCGGTCTCGCACCTCCAGGGTTGACGGTTCGATTCTCGTCTGTGTATTTGGAGATTGCTCACCATTGTTCTTCCCGTGCTTGGTGGGTGTCCTTCAAGCACTCTGGCTTTTCCCATAGTGTGCGAGTGTGTTCCGTGTGATGGACAGGCACCCATCCATTGTGTACTCCACCTCGTGCCTCGAGGCTCCTGGGATTAGCTCCAAGTTTCCCATAACCGTGTAAAGAGTAAGCGGTATAGACAGTGAGTGAGTGAGTACACTATTCCCCAGACTGTGCAGACTGTGTTCCTCTGTGGATCTCATAATACTTACAATACACTTTACATAATATATATCCCGTAATACTCATCTCAAAAGTAGTAATTTCTCAAATTTTCTGTCTGTCCCAATGTCTGTATGTCTGTATGTCTGTCCAGCCGGATTTTGTCACAGCATCATGCAAAGCTGGCTGGACAGAAGGGAATGAAACTTTTCCAGTTCTTAGGCATTTGCCTTGAAGTTAAATCTGCACCATGAAGTAAATCAAAATGTTGAGTAGAAGTGACGTTTTTGAAGAGTACAACTTGGAGGTTTTGACAGCGTACAGCGCATGCATCAGATTGTGGGCGTGTCTGAAATCGGCAGCTGAACAGGAATTAATGAAACTTTTGGATATCTGCCGCTACAGCACTAAAGGCTACGGGTACAGGACTATACAGTACAACTGAAATCAGGATGATTATCAGGATTAAATCCAGGTTAATCATATAGATTATATGATGACAGGCACTGATAAAAAAAATGTTTTTAATTAAAAATCATACTAAACAGACTCTCTTGTCCTGTGTCTCCGTGTCTCAGGGACGTGAGCGGCAACCCGTTCGTGTGTGCCTGTAAACTGGTCCATCTGGTCAGCAGGCTGCAGATGAAGGGCGTGACACTGAGGAGAGCCAATCACATGCTCTGTGACCGCCCACCCAAACTCAAAGACCAACCGCTGCTCAACGTCAGCTCCGAGGACTGTGGTGAGTGACAGGCCTGTCGGCCAATCAGAGTACTGCACCACACCACTATAGAACCACTGGCGCCGCCGCTTTGCACATTGTCCAATAAGATTATACATAGTTATATACTGTACATACGTACACAGTAAAACTCAGTAGTGCACTTTGACTGGTTTCTTCTCCTGATCACTTTTGCATCATCTTTTTTTCAGGACTTTCTAAACCAAACTCTGCCATCAGTGTTACAGTTAAACCTAGATAAAAATAAATAAATGAAAAATCTAAATAATACAGTCTTGAGCGCAGTGCATTGAGTAACGCAGAAACTACAAGATAAACACCGCTATTATTGAATTGCAGCGGCTGCTAGCAGAAAACAGTCCTGGTTTGTAGCTATGGAGAAAAAAAATGCATTTAGTCAGGCAACAACACAAACAGCTTTTCCTTTTTCCCGTTTATCAGCAAGTGAGATTTAGCCGCTGTCGGTACCCAGGGAATTCCATTAATGAGCCCCAGCGGCGCTCTTGCAGACGAACTGAGCTAAAGTCTCAGTTAAACTCTCCGGTTGCTGAACTTGTTTTTTTTTAATTGTGTTTCCCTGAGACAGCTTTGTGTTTCTGATGGTCTGTCGACTCCAGAGCTCTGCGAAATCACGCAAAAAATACGCTCGCGCTCGCTACTCGTACATCGCACGATAATTGGCTGGAATGTCAACAGATCGTTTAGTCCCGACGCCTGGCGATGACGCGGCCAAACAAACTTCAGCAAGTGAAGCGGCGGAAAGCTTCCACTCTTCAGGAGGATATTACGGTTCATTTTATCAATAAGAAATGGATCTAAGTTGTAGCACGTTGTGTCCTTTCCTGCTTTAATGGGACCTTTTATAATTTTTACCGATCAGTAATCGATTCATTAAAAATTCAGATTGTTTTTGAAACGTATATACAATTCCATTTGAGGTGGTAAAACGCCGCAGTTCCTCAAAAATCCTACAGGGGGAAAATGATTCACATTGGCAGGCAGCTCAGTGTGTGAAAGTAGCAAATTGTAACATTAAAAAAAGATATATTGCGTTGATATATTTATAAAATTGTGATACAGAATCGCAAATTGACACCTAGGCATCGTGATAATATCGTATCAGGACGTCACTGGTTATTCCCATCTCGAGTAAGAGCAAAGATCGCCTGGACTGCATGTGCGTTCTCCTGTGGTGTAAATATTAGTAGATATGCAAGCTACAGAGAAACATTATGCAAGACAACCATTAACCAGTTAAAAATCAGGTTTTTACCCGTTTATTGATGAACGATTAACATGCCTGATTTTGTGTGTACTCTGTACAGAGCTGTACTACGCAGGTTGCCTGCAGGATGAGGCTCGGCCCGGCGGCTCCGAGTTGGTCATTTTCACCTCTTCGGTGATGGGGAATTTCTCAAGGGAGGAATGTAACTCCAGATGTTTCTTTGATAAGCAGCTGTACGGAGGGCTGGGCTCGCGCAGAGAGTGTTTGTGCAGCACGAACTCCGAGCCCAACTACATCAGCGAGGCCCGGTGCTCCGCAGCATGCTCCAACTCCACTGTCATGAGAGACTGTGGACTCACCGTCGCCCAGGATGTCTTCCAGGTGTGTGTGTGTGAGATCAACTGTTAAACGAGCGCCTGCACCATTTAAATCATATTTAAAGAAACGTTCGACTTGATACATGTTTGTGTGTGTGTGTGTGTGTGTACAGGTGGACTTCTCCGTGCATGTCTCAGCCAAGCGCTCCAGCGTCCACTCCGAGGCCGCGTTGTCTGTCACGTCCTCCGTCCTCCCTGTGTCTCTGAGCTGGGACTTCGGGGATGCATCGCCGCTCCTGAACACCAACGTCACCGTGGCGCAGCACAAATATGGCCTGCCGGGTCACTACAGGGTGAAAGTAGTCGCCACTGCGACGCACCGAGACACGGGTGGTGCGGCGGAGGTACATGTGGAACTGCCCCCAAGGCTGGAGCTCCACTGCCCCTCAATGCTGCTGGCCAATCAGAGCCTGGAGGAGGCGGTGACTCTGGTGAACTGGGGTGGAGTGGGTGTGGCCGTGGACTGGCAAATCAAGAAAGAGGGCCTGGAAGTGGCACGAGGTATGAAGAGCACAAGTTAATTGGCATTCATGTGTTTTGACTAATTAATTTATTTTATTTGGTAAAGGAAGCATGGGACAGAAAGAATAGAATGAGGAAACAAGCAGTAAACAAACTGAACTCATTTATCAAATTGATCTTTACCTTCTTCGTGTGTGTGTGTGTAGCGGAGCCGGTATGTGGGTCAGACGGCGTGCACCATGAGAACTCTTCCCGGTGTTTCGAGCTGGTGCCGGGCGAGTTCAGCTGGTCCGAGGCTCGACGTCAGTGCGCGGCTCGTGGTGGAGAGCTGGCCATCACTCGATGTGATGCCGTACGCAGCCTCATCGCTCAGCGCATCACACAGTGAGTCCACACAGACACACACATACATAATGTGTCGGAGTTTCTGCTCAAAAGTCCTGTTCAGCCTGTGGCAGAGCCCAGGTGTTATTGAAGACCAGGTCGCTTTGATAGCAGCCTCCAGCTCTTCTGTATCGCTGGATCGGATGTTTCTCATCTTGCTCTTGACAATAGCCAGTTCAGGTTGGCTGGCTAATAAAGTCCAGTATTATTATGGTCAGCAAACCGGTTAGCAGTTGTTTATGCCCTGTACTGTAGGCAGGTGTTAAGTCCTGCTGGAAAAGAAAATCGCCATCTTCTCACATAAAGCTTGTCAGAAGATGGAAGCAAGCCCCCGGGTGATGCTGCAGACTTTCGCACCCGGGGTCCTGCAGAGAGCTGATTGGCTGAGCTCTCTCAGTGGGGAGGACAGCGCTGTCCTCCAAGTGTGTTCCGCCGCCCCCGACAGTGTGTGAGAGAGCAGTTTGAAAAAGATGCAGTCGGCTTCTGTCACGTGGTTTGGAGGAAACATGTGATAGTCTTTGGCGCTCCCAGACTGCTAGTAGTAGCCTTGATTCGGGAGCCTTGTAGTCATGGGTGGGAATTGAATATGACTAAATAAGGGAGAAAATCTGATAAAAGTCACTAAAGTCTATGGGTAGATGGCTGCCTTGAATTCGGACTTATAAAGTAAAATGGTACACCAACACCAGCAGATGCTTCCCTCCCACATCCTCCCCTCCATGAGAAACAACAACTTTGGAAATTTCACACTGGACACATTTCAGCAGCTCAGATCTCCGCCTCTCCACTCTCCCTCCAGACTCTGTCAAGTCAGCAGTTGTCCTCTAAACTGCACTAAATTGAGACATACTGTACAAGGATTTTTTTTTTTACTGTATGAATAGTAGTTTAGTAAAACACGACATACTCGAGATACTGGATATTTTACTTGCCTGAGCTACAAGATGTAATCACCAACATTTAAAACGAAAAGGCTTGAAATGAAATGTTTCACTTTACATGTAATGAATCTGGAATGTGTGAGTTATACTTACATGGAAATTCGAAAGAAGGAATTTAAAATTGTGTGTGTGTGTGTGTGTGTGTGTGTGTGTGTGTGTGTTTAATATAAATGTGTGTGAGTGTGGTTACAAGAAGTCTGGGGCCCTGGGGCAATGTAAATTCCCCCTAAATGCTGCCGGTGATGGGATGTATGTATGTATGAATGGATGGACAAATGGATATATGTATGAATTCATGGATGGATAGATGTATGTATGGATGGACGATGGATGGATGGATGGATGGATGGATGGATGGATGGATGGATGGATGGATTTGTGGTGTGGATAGATGGATGGATGTATATATGAAGGAATGGATGGATGAATGGATAGATGTATGTATGTGTGGATGGATGGACAAATGGATGTATATACTGTATGTATGTATGTGTGGATAGACGAATGGATGTGTGTTGTGGATGGATGAATGTATGTATGAATGGATGGATGAACGGACCGATGGATAGATGTATGTATGGATTTATTTATGTATGTATGTATGTATGGATGGATGGATGGATGAATGGATGTGTATTGTGGATAAATGGATGGATGTACAGTATGGATGGATGGATGGATGGATTGCTGTCCATCTTCTTTGGTATTGCATGTCATTGTTTAATATGACACAGAAAAGTTTATAAATATCTCAGTAGAAGCGATGATGTAAAATATCTCGGTCAGCGATGATTAGTTGGATCAGACCTGTCTAGCCTGAGACTGAGAGTGTGTAGTGTGAGTAAATATGGCTAATAAATCACATCGTGTTTAGAGCTACGATAAAAATGAATGGAAAAACAGCTGTACAATGAGAGCAGAAGTGTGTGTGTGTGTGTGTGTGTGTAGGAGTGTAGGAATACTCTGTTGTATTCTCCTCTGAAACGTTTCTCTGTGTGTTGTGCTCGTCCCCTTTGCCTTGTTTTCCTGTCTCCCATTTGTTCCATCTGTTTGTTTCACTTTGGAGGAAGAGAAACAGAACCACGTTATGAAGCCAGGAGGAGGGGAAGGGGTGGCTTCTTTTTTTTTTCAGAAAGTAGTGCTGGTGGCGATTATGAGAACTGAAGGAGGGAGTGAGGAGCTGTGTACGAGCGGGCGTGTAGTATAATAACAGGGCAGATGACTGACCTACATCAGAGCTGTAATTATAAAGCACTGCTGCACACTTAAAGGCTGAACGTGCGTTACGCTGCTTTAACCACACGTTCGGATGACGGGTCGGCGCTGGCCCGACGTCCTACAGCGCTGGGAGAAGTGTGTTTATAAAAAGCATTTGTGTTTAAAAACGAGTAACGCTCTCGGCTTCTCCTCGCCGCTCCTCCTGAGACGCTCCTGCGAGAGACGAAACCTGCGCTTTTAGTAACCAAAAGAGGAAAAACAGCAGAGAAACTCCAAGCAGGAATCCAACACCAGTGCATCCCTAAAGTCTGAGGCATCGGCCGCTGTGGGGAGAAGACAAACAGTGGGAATGAGGGACAGGTGAAAGCCATCAGGATGGAAGCGAACCTGAGCGGCGGGAGGAGAGGAGAGCGGGGGGAGGGGAGGGGGAGGGGGGAGTGGGCCTGAGACCAGGGGAATTCTGGGAGTCGGATTTCACCGGTGGAAACATTTTGAACTGTGGGGCCTTTATTCATAACACATTCTCATTGCAGACATGTAACAGATTCTTCTGCAGATAGACAGATGGATTCAAGGACAGATGGACAGACGGGTATATTGATTGCTTGACTGACGGACGGATGAAGCGACAGCTTCCACATCGGTCTCACTGAACGTTAGACGTTAGCAGCATCACCTCTGGGATAGGAACACTAATCCGTTGGAGAAAAACCGCTCTGACCCGACATCCTCTCACTCGGACTTTTCTCCCGTGTCTCTTTAGCGGCTCCGGACTAGAAAATCGTGCGTCTTTTAATAATCAACACTTTTCGGCGTGTCTTCAGATTAGAGTCGCTGAAGCAGACTGAACTGACTGCAGGTTTTGATTATTCCTGTCCAAACCTGATTAGAGTGCTTTTAGAAATCGCATTTGAATAAAAGGCCTGTCGTTTCTTTCCCCCCTGCTGTGCGAGTTAATTAAGCTGATTATTATATGTTTCGTTCCTGAACGTGAGAGACCTGATGTGATTATTAGTGGTATTATTATTGTCTGATTCGATCGTTTGGTAAAAAATGTGGGTTAAACAGCACGATTCAGCATTGTGCTGAGGGAAAGCAGTGCACCATTGCGCCCCCTAGGGCATGATTTCTCCAGGCATTGTATCTTCTTCTTCTTCTTATTATTATTATAAAAACTCTCTCTTTCTCTCTCTGTCTCTCACACACACACACACACCTGAATAGTAATGCACATCTGGTGAAGCACACAGCTCTGGAAATATGTTACCCTGCTGCTGTGTTTATCTGTGGTTGTGTGTGTGTGTGTGTGTGTGTGAGAGAGAGAGAGAGAGAGAGAGACAGAATGTGTGTGTTTCCTGTCTCCCGTTCCACACCCATCATTAATCTGAGCGCTCCACAACTACTACTGACCGGAGAGAGAGAGCGAGACAGACAGAAACAAAGAGAGACAGAGAGAAATACAGTCTATACGTGTTTGATTGAGAGAGAGAGAGAGAGAGAGAGAGAGAAAACTGAGCGACAGATTCAGGGAGAAAAACTGAAAAAGAGAGAGAGTGAGATACGAGTAAGAAATAGATGAAGAGAAAGAGAGTCAGAGAGAGAAATGGTATTCATATACTACACACACACACACACACACACACACACACACACACACACACACTCACATTACTCCTTCCCCACCCTCATTGTTATGTAAGAATGTGCACAAATGAGCACAAGACTTCTTAATGTTCCTCTCTCTCTCTCTCTCTCCCTCTTCACGTCTTTTTCATGTCTAACTCTTAACTGGCACGAGTGTCATTACATAATGCTGTTAAGACATTCTAATCGTTGCCAGTGCTGAGTAAGTTTAATATAAAACACATCTCATGTGCTCATGTATTAATAAAAGGAGCTCTTTCTCCATCTGACTCCGCCCCCTTTTTTTACACCACAGATATAACGAAAAAAAAAAAAAACCTTTTTAAAAGTTGATTTCTGAAAGTTTAACTTGTTTATGTTTTACTTGTTTGTACGGTGCATTTTCATTTAGCAAGGAGTCTCCCGTGTCAAAACTTTAAGTTTGAAAGAACATGACATTTTTTATTAACTTAAAGAAAGAAGGGGAAAAAAGAGAATCAGCCAGACGTTCCAAAATATTAAACATAGCTTAAAATAAAACATATTATAGCTATCATTTTCTACTCAACCTTTTGGTTGTTGGACTTTATCTGATTGAGCCATCTCTACCGCTTGGATGAGGTATGCTATGCTAAGAAAAAAATCTAATACATGAATCTGTGTCTTTTAAATAAAAAAAGCTATTATTTTTTTATTGCTTCACAGCATATCATGAGAAAGAAAGTGGATGTAATGCCCAAAAACAGGAGTGCTGTTGCTTCACCACCCAAAAGGTTATATTGAAACTTTTACCTTGAAGCGTCATCTCAACCGTTTGGAAGAGGCCTATATTAAGGTCTGATTAAAAATACATATTGATGTTATTATTGCCAAAACGTAGAAGAGAATTGATGTAGAAGAAATAAATTTCCATAGTTTTTTTTTTTTTGCTTAATGAGGAGTGTAAACCATCAGAACATGCGTGACATGCTGTTATAAGAAAATAAACAACATCTGATATTGTTGATTGTTTTCTTTTAACAGCACAATATTAAATGTTTTATTCCTAACATATTATACTCTTAACTTTTTTAAACTTGTTTAATCCTCGCTATATGTTGTATCTGTGTAACCTGTGTATACATGGGAGGATATCTGTTTCTGTTTTTCTCCTCACTCTTTTTTCATTTAGTTTTATATTTGTCTTTCTTTATTGTAGCTTTAACAGATTGCAGCATTCAGCTCTGGGGATGTTCACCTGCCCAAGTGTTTAAATCAAAGGCAAATGAAATGTCAAATTCCTTCATAAAGCTCCATCAAGGCTGGAGTTCCCTTTAGATTTCGTTGTGTTTCTCCACTTCAGGGCAGCTGGGCTTTTAAAGGGGTAAAATGTCCAAAACAGATTGTTCCTAACTGAGCATCCATCAAGATAGAAGAAACCTGACCATTTTTTTTTAGAGTTGTCTGCATTATTTCTGCATTATTTTGAGGTTAAGCTGGAACTGATGGAGATCCTCTCACCTCTGTTCAGGCAAAATAACTTGCACACTCATTAGTGATTGGTCATTAAGATTGATGCTGATAAGTGATTGGTCATTTGGAACAGTTGTGAATGGTGATTGGTCAATAGAAACAAAGTTGATTAGTATTTTTTAGTGGGACAATGATGACCGATGATTGGCCATTAGCAACAGTTGTGATTAGTAATCTGTCATTAGGAACAATGGTGATTAGTGATTATGGTCACTGAGAATAGCGGTGATTTGTTTTAATAGTGATTAGTGGTTTTTATTGAGAACAACAGAGAGTAGTCATTGGACATAAACAACAACAGTGATTAGTGATGGGTCATTTGGAACAATGATGATTAGTGATGGGTCAGTAGGAGTAATGGTGATTAGTGATGGGTCAGTAGGCGTAATGGTGATTAGTGATAGGTCAGTAGGAGTAGTGGTGATTAGTGATG